>JAFEMH010004667.1:0-197771 GCA_022495995.1 Adenophora triphylla var. japonica | reverse complement strand
GTGAAAAAGAGTATTTTTCAAGGTTGTTTATGTAGAGGATGAACTCCTCTATTTATACCCTTCAATGTAGCCATTGGAATATGGATGTTGCAGCCCACTTGAGTGAGCCTTGGCTACATCTTTGCCCCACTTGTGTACTTGTAGACCTTGATTAAGCTCACTTGAGTTGTGACTTGAGCTGGAAGCCCCAGAAGACCTTCAGTGGTCTTCATTGGTCTTCCAATGGTGATTCTAACAGTGTGGAAGTTCCAATTTCCACTTTGATTGAGATGTTGATAGAGTGGTGGCTCTGGAGGAGGAATGAAAGTCATGGCTGTCGAGTCATACTAAGACTTGGCTCTGGGTATGTTCTCTACTGAGGGGCTGGAGATATACTTGATGATCTTGATAGCTCAGAGAGGGAATATGATTCATGTTATGATTTGAATGTAACCAATGTATAAGGGGGAATCATGGCCGTCCCAAGACTCATGGCTAATTTGGATCCTGGAAGAACCAAGAAAGATTACATCTTTTGATATAAAGCTATCACTGTCTTCTATATATTCCTTTATCAAAACCAACTAACCAAGACATTGATCAAGGTTTCAGGTCCTAACAATTTATATGTAATGTTGTCATGTGAGTTAAATGTTTGAAATCAGCTTAAAAAGAAACAAAGCGACTATTCTCTTTGTGCTATTTCCGGATTGTTGGAGCTTCATTATTTCCTCCCACTCTTAGTTTTATTAATTTTGTGGAGAAGGGGCTACTTAGGTGCCAAAGATCCTGAAGTTAGAAGGTAAGAACTAAGCCGGATATAGGTTAAATGGCCATGTTTGCATGAATTGAATTACTGAATCACAACTTCTAGTGTCAATTCTTGCCACATACATTCAGTCCTTTTGGTTTGATTTCTTTGGGGTTTTGTTGATTGAACAGGTATAAAGGCAGTAATTACAAGGAAAACTTTTCAACTTCCAACAATTAAAAGCTGCGAAACGCGAAATTTCATAACACGATAACAAGCTTGGTGAAGGAGGATTTGTATCAATTTTCAAGGTCCATGCTTCTCTCCTATACATTTTGGTTATGTTTTTTGTATTTATTCAGTTCTACAAAATGAGTTTCTATTTCCCAAAACTGTCCGTATATGAGTACCCATTTTATAGAAAATTACTAAACTCACTATTATCAAGTATGATGTTCCTATGTGTAATAGCAAAATTTAAATTCTAGATATTCACCTTCAAAATTCCTAATCCAAGTCCAAAATGGACATTCATTTTGGTAAGGGTTGAGTATCTAGTTTTTCATTCATATAAAAGAGCCTGAAAACTCCCCATGTTCTTAATTTGGGAGGTTCGCCTCCTCCTAATCTGCTGGCTAACCCTAAATCCGCCTTTGGAAACCGGCTCACATACCGTTGCCCCTCCCCAGCCGTCATCCCCTATCGCTGCCTAAATCTTTTGGCATCATGATTGTGAAAGGTTCGGATTCTCCATGTCACTCGATGCTCCAGGCTCGCTGAATACGATCCTTGTTTCTACCTACAAAGGTGAGACCATCCTTGAAGTTTTCGAAGGATATGATTAATGCTTTGTTGTCTGCTGCCGTTACCTTGGTAAGGAAATTTTTTGCATGGAATCTAGGGACCATCTATGGAAGTCACAAGGCAGCATTTTCTAGAAGTTTGGGTTAAAAGCTGATTTTAAACTTGGCCATATTGATCCTGAAAACATATCCTTATTCAGATTGCTGCTATGAGGGTGATTTCAATTGGCTTCTGGGCTTGAAAGAACAATGGCATCTTGGAAGATTTCCTATGCGTGTGTTTTGCTGGACTCCTTCATGGAGGCCGGACAAAGAGTCGTCTCTCTTTCCTGTTTGGGTTGGTTTACCCGGTCTAATTCATATGTTTAATAAGGTCCGTCTTTTTCTATTGCCAATATATTTTGAGAGCCATTAGCCATTGATCAAGCAACTTGTAATTTATCTAGACCTAGTGTGGCTAAAGTTCTTGTTCAAATTGATTTGCTGAAGAAATTGCCATCTAGAGTGTTTATTGATTGTGGTGATGAGTTTTCAAGTTTTTGGCAGCCTCTTGAATTTGATAATCTCCCAAGATATTGTAAGCATTGTTTCAAGTTGGGGCATGACATGAATGAGTGCTTCTTTCTTCACCTGAAGCCAAAGAGTGGTGTTGCGGGTAAAGGAGATGATGGGGAGGTTTTGAAACAAGGGAATACGGATGCAAGAGATGTTGATGCGGGGAAAATCTGTTAGTGTTGTTGAAGGGCAAAAGAAGGGTGATAACATGGGGCAAAAGGATAAACAACAAAAGATTTATGTTGAAAAAGTTAGTCAGACAATGGTTCCCCTGCACCCTTCTCGTCAAATGAAAATGTAGAGCAACGCAAAGGTGGTTGCCACAACCAACAAATAATAAAGAAAAAGGTACAGAAATTCCTGTTCCAACTATCTCTCTTGATGTGGAAGACAACAATGTGATGATAGATGTGAATGATAAAGGGTCGGAAGAAATGAGTGTTTTTCAATTGGAAAAGAATTTTGAAGACCCTGTTGAGACCTCTCCTATTTATGCTGATAAAGTTAAAGAGACTACCGATATTAATGGGTGCCATCTCCAAGGAATGATGATTGTTGAAGATAAATCAAAAGGGTTGATTGGTTTGCCACATGATATTGAAGTAGTTACTACTGGGTTTGTTCCGTCTGCGGAGGAGCATAGTCTTCGGGCGGATGCTCAAGAGTTCTCTCCTGCTAGATTAGAGAGGGAATCACCCTTAGCTACTGCGCTTGGAGCGCAGTTGGAGGCTTTGGCCATTCAAAATGGGTCTATGACAGCTCCTGCTTTGGATAGCGAAGCTCTAAATCTCGTTCGGGAAAAGGTTAGACAAATTCAAGCTTCATCAGCTCCTAACTTACGTTCCTCTACTGCTCGTATGCCAAATCCTAAATATTTTAATCCCGAATTTATAAACCCAAAAAACCTAAAAGAAGCTCTTATTCTTCGGGAAAAATGCGATTCTGAAACAGAAGGCGGTCTTTCTGCTACTTCTCCTTCGGCATATCATGATGCTCACACTTATGGGGGTATTGTTGGAGGAGTTCATGATGCTCGCACTTATGGGGGTATTGTTGGAGGAGTTCATGTAGCCAAGTTGGTGAACCACGTAAAATTTGTTGTGTTCATCTGTTTTTCAATTTTGTTTCGTTCTTGCTATTGTGTTATTTTTGAGCTTTCATCTTTATCAATCTAGCAATTGTGTTTGGGACCTAAATCCTAGCAAATTTCAATATTCATTTTAGGTGAAATTGAGATTTGACAATATTTAGAGAACTAAATTGATATATGTGGAGTCGTATTTCTAGTTTAGTTCACAAGGAAATAGTTTAATGTTCTTTAACCATTTAAAAGAATATTTGGGACAGAGGAGAAGATTTGGTTTACAAACGTTTTCATGTGTTTATATCAGAACTGAAAAACCTAAGTATTTCCGTAACATAGAAATTCTTTCTCCAAGCTAATCTTTTATGACAATCTATGTTTAAGAAATTAAGCATTGCTCAAGCTACATATTGAAAGCCTGAGCTTTTTGGGAACATATTGTAGTTTCCTTATTTCGAAATACTTCTATAATAATGGTAAGAAGATTTTGTGAATTTCATGGAAGATTTATTATTGTCCTACTTTGACTAGGATATTGTAAATATAGTAAATATCTTTTATTTATGTACATAGTTTTATATTAGGACTAACCTACTAATATTCTATTTCTTTGTGAGTGTGTTTATGTTTCCTTATAGGTTTTGAGATCTCACAAAGGAAGATGTTGATTACGTGAAGATTTTCTCCATGACGCATATAAATACAAGGCATTCAGCACAAGAGAAGAGACGAAAATTTGTAGAGAGAAATACATATTCTTCAGAGCTTTCAACATAGTTGTTTTAGGTTGTGAGTGAAGGTTGTGCCTCACATCCATAACTCACATCTAGTTTTTCATTCAGTTCTTTGTTTTACTTCTTGACTCAAATAGGTCCTACATGGGAAAGGGGAATTGTTCTTGTCGTAGAAGGTGATTAGAACTCGTTTAGTATTTTAGTATTTTAGTTTTTCACTTATTTGTTTTTGTAAGCAACAAAAGTTTTTATAGAGAAAAGTTTTTGGGCGTAAGCCTAGTTTGCTGATCTCCTAGATCATGGCGTAAATAATTCTTGAATTATTGTTTTTAATTTGTTTTATTCCGTTGCATTGTCTGTGGATGTGTGGACAGTTGTGAGACACATCTGTACTCACATCCATTGTCTGTTGGGTGATTAAAGTTTCCTAGCTACACGAAACTTTCAATTGGTATCAGAGCCAACTCTCGATATATTACTGAGTGTTGATCCAGAAAGTGTAGTCATTTTGGAATGCCAAAATCACCAAAACAGGCCTCCTGTCTTGGATGGCACGAACTATTCTCTTTGGAAGTCTAAGATATGTAATTACATCAAAAGTATTGATGAAAGGGCTTGGATGTGTATCCTTGTTGCATGGCAACCTCCAACTGTGGAGAAGAAGCCTGCGTCTGGTGTTGGTGAGTCTATTTTCGAAAGAAAACCTGAAGAGCAATGGACTCTTGAAGAAATTCAGGCTACTAATTATAATTCAAAAGCAATGGGTGCTATTTCCAACCATGTTTCTGGGAATATGTACAAGGTTATCACTAATGAGAGTGTAGTCAAAGCTGCTTGGGATATCCTGCAAACACAATGTGAGGGTGCACCAAGTGTAAAAGCTACTAGGCTTAGAATTTTAATGGATAGGTTTGAGTTACTTCGAATGGAAGAAACTGAGGACATTGTGTCATATTCTGCTAAGATTCATGAGATTTCAAATGAGTGCACAAGTCTAGGAGAATCAATCTCCAATGCAAGACTTGTGAGTAAGATTTTAAGGACCTTACCTGAAAGTTTCAACATAAAAGTGGCTGTGATTGAGGAAACTAATGACACCAATACTGTAGGTCTAGATAAAATTGTAGGTATCTTGACTGTGTTTGAGCTAAATCTTGAAGCTCAGAAAAAGAACAAATCCCACAGTCTTGCTCTCAGAAGTGCTGCTGCATTACCAAGAGAACTTGTGGAATTATCCTTCTGAGATCGACAAGTCAAAATCTTGAAGAAGAGGGCAAGATATGGATCTTTTATTTCAAAGAAATTCAGTTCCATATGAAAAATAAAAGGATAAGTAAGACTTTCCTAACAAACCTACTCTGATGCTTTGAAAAGCCAAATACCGTAGCACTTGATTGACAATGGATTCAGGAAACCAAGCTTTGAAAATAACAAATCCTCTGAGTCTTGCTCAATGTAGAGGACATGTTGGAGCTTTGGTCATTATGCCAATTGAGTGTGCTAACACACTCAAAAAGAAAGGGAAAATGAGCTTAACTGCTATCCCTTAGTGACAGCGAGGATGAAGATGAAGTGGCATAACATGCTCTATTATCAATTGCCATTCTCTGTTTAATGCCTTACCTGCAGATCTAGAAGAAGGAGAATTCCTTGAAACATTCTCTGGATGTGGGTCTGGAGACTGCTGAACACATCTGGTGTCACATCTGAACTTAATGCTTGACATCTTCACGCAAGTAAAAGGAGATTCTGAAGATGAAGATAGGGACATCCCTATGCAGGAACTTTTTTGCAACATACAAGGAGTTGCATAACATATTGGAGTGAAAAGATTGGACAAGATTGAGGTACTTGTTAAGGTAAATAGATCTCATCTTGCATAAATTGGCCGTACTTGTGAAGATGAAAAAGCTATACTTTCAAAGGAAAATGATGTTCAAAAAGATACCATTGCCAAACTTGAAGTCTTTCTTGTAAACCCAAAAGAGAAGTTGAGCTTGAAAAATTCAAAAATGAATGTGAGAAAGCTGCCGAAAGTACATTTACCAAGTTTAAACAAAAGTAAAATGGTAAACGTGATGGAAGCTATTTCTATAGTCGAGCTTAACAAAATTGGTTTGGCGCTTTGAAAAAGGTAATTTTGTAAAGGAGGGATATCGAGGCTTCTACTTCAAAAGGTGTGGAAAAACCGAATTTTTAAGAAAGAGAAAAACTTCCTTTTGAGTGAGAAAAGACCAAGGAAGAGGCACTAGCATCTTGCCCACTACTGCTTCTTGCTCCTGGTCACATCAGGCCCTTTCATTTACAAACTCAGCAGGCTTGCTAGACAAAAAAGTCCTGGTTACTTCTAATCAACACCTCACATGCTGTGAGAAGATGTATGCATATTTGAACACCACATCCTGATAATGAGATCCTTGCAGACCCAAAAAGGAAAGAGGTGTAAAGCAGTGGGTGGCCAAACCAATTGTCGACCTGCAATATTGTTTACTCTTCCCTCAAGAGTACCTTGTCTCTCTGGCTCTTGGTACTTTTGAGAGTGGCGTGCTCTAGGAGCAGTGACTGGAAACCACAGTAGTCCCTCCTCATGACTATGAAGTGATTAGTGGGGGGAAAGTAAATTTTGGTGGAGGTGCTCAAGGAAAAGAGTTATTGGGGAAAGGAACCCTGGAGATGTCAAGGGTCTCCCAAAAACTTTGCACAATGTGGTAACTCATTGTGGAAGGTCTCTGAAAGCCAACCTAATAACCATGGTTCAGCTCTTGCGTGCTATGATGACCTTTATGTGAAGTTTGTGATAAGCACTTGTGTGAAGTGTTTGATAAGGATAATAAATGTGTGTTTACTGGTCCTAGGTTTGGTACAATTGTTACCAATTTGGGTGACAATCTCTCTTGCATAAGCTCAAAAGCTAATGATGTCAATCTAGCACTCAAAAAATAGGAGCATGAGCTGCTTGCAGAACTCTGGAAGAACTTTAAAGGTTTGAAAGCTGTTAAAGACCTCCCCAAGCTGAACTTTAAGAACTTGATGTCTCTGGTTCATGTCAAAAGGGAAAGCAAAACAAAAGCATCACATAAAAAGGTCTAACAACAGTGCTCCTACATCTAGATGTTTGGATAGCCAATATAGCACACTGATTTCAAATGGGACCTATTGAAGTAGAAAGCTTTGGTAGGAAAAAGTATGCCTTTGTGTGTGTTGATGATTATTCTAGGTACACTGGGGTAATGTCTCTTAAGAGAGAAATCTGAAATCATTGGTGAATTCTAAGAATTGGTGCAAAAGGGTTAGAAATCTTTATGGTCTTAAGGCTTGTGAGGATTAGGTCTGACCCATAGCATTGAATATAAGAATCAAATGTTTACTTGCTTTTTGCAGTTCTAAGGGAATCACACATGAGATTTTCTGTCCTCCAATCACACCACACAGAGATGAAATTGCTAAAAGAAAGAATACAGAATTTTGCAAGAATGGCTAGGATCACGTTAAGTTTCTAAAAACTTGTCCAAGAAATTCTGGCGAGAGCTTTGAATATTGCTTGTCACATTGGCAATAGAGTGTTCCTTAGGATTGACAGTACTGCCACCCTCATATCAAATCCTTCTTGGAAAGAAACCCCACGTGAAGACTTTCATGTGTTTGGATGCATCTGTTACTATTCTCAACGATAGAGAGACTTGTCCAAATTTGATTCAAAGAGTGACAAAGCAATTTCATGGGCTATTCCACTAATAGTAAAGCTTACAGAGTTTTTCAAATCTCAAAACTAAGACCATTATGGAACCTTGCTAATGTTATTTTTGATGACTCACTTGATCTACTGGAACCTCAGAGACATGCAGGAGAATGATGTTTCAGGTTGCTACTGGATCCTTGGAAAGATACAGAGTAAAATAGGTGCTGAAAAACGGCAACAGAAACTTCCAGTAAGTGTTGAAAAACATGTTGGAACCTTGATAAGGAACGCAATGAAGGATGTGGACACATCTGCATCCACATCTGAAACCCACATCTGCTTTGGCCACATCCACTAAAAATCCTGAATTGAGGGACAGTCTTCCCTCTGAATCTAATCATGATGCTTCAGAAAGATAATGTGGATGGGTGTGTGGATAGAGTCAAAGGATATTCCTTCTAAAATCCAGGAAAACCATCCCACTTCACAAACTGTTGCGGGAGACTGTGCATGCTCAAGTGAGAACTAGACAAAAAAGGACAAAGTTGATTATAGAAAGATGGCTGGTTTGTGGAGTTGCCCCTCAACATACTCCAGGATAAGTTTTGCTTTGTTTTATTTCTAAAGATTGAACCTAAGAACATTAATGAAGCATTGAAAGATGGTTTAGTTCTTGCTATGCAAGATGAGTTGCTTCAATTTGAAAATAATGAGGTTTGGACTCTTGTTCCTAGACCCTCTCATGGAATGTCATAGGAACCAAATGGATTTTCAAGAACAAAACTGATGAGCAAGGTGTGATCACTAGAAATAAAGCTGGGTTAGTTGCTCAAGGTTACACTCAAATTGAGGGAATTTATTTTGAGGAGACATTTGCTCCTGTTGCAAGGATTGAGTCCATTAGGCTTCTGTTAGCCATTGCTTGTTACCTCAAGATTACTCTTCATCAAATGGATGTTAAGAGTGCATTTCTAAATGGGATATTGAATGAGGAAGCCTATGTTGAACAACCTAAAGGCTTTATGGACTCCAAGTATCCTAACCATGTGTATAAGCTGAAGAAAGCTCTGTATGGGCTAAAGCAAGCCCCTAGAGCTTGGTATGGTAGATTGACTAACCATTTGCTTCACCTAGGATTCAAGAGAGGTGAGGTTGACAAAACATTGTTTGTGAGGAAAAGTAAAAAGGAGATTCTTGTGGCACAAATCTATGTGGATGATATTGTGTTTGGGTCAAACTCTGACTATGCTTGCGAATTTGTGGATAGCATGACTTCCACATTTGAGATGAGTATGGTAGGTGAGTTGAACTTTTTCTTAGGCCTACAGATTAAACAATTCAAAGATGGCATGTTCACCTCACAGTCTAAGTATGCCAAGAATCTTGTGAAAAAGTTTGAACTTGAACACTCTTCACATCAAAGAACACCAATGGGATCTACCCAAAAGCTAAGTCATGATTCAGATGGTGAGAGTGTTGATCAAACCCTGTACAGAAGCATGATAAGAAGTTTGCTTTACCTCACTGCAAGTAGACCTGATATTATGTATAGTGTGTGTCTCTGTGCAAGATACCAAGCCAACCCAAAGGTGTCCCATCTTAAAGCCTTGAAAAGAATCATTAGATATGTGAGTGGGACTGTGAACCTAGGGCTGCATTACTCTAAAGAAACAAACACCAATTTGATTGGTTATACAGATTCTGATTGGGCTGGAAACAGTGATGATAGAAAGAGTACCACAGGCGGATGTTTCTACCTAGGAAATAACCTTGTGTCTTGATATAGTAGGAAGCAGAATTGTGTGACTTTATCCACTGCTGAGGCTGAGTATGTTGCCCTTGCAGTTCTTTGCACACAACTGCTTTGGATGAATCAAATGTTGAAAGATTATGGATTAAATAGCAAAATTTTGAAACTTGCCTTTTTGTGATAACAAAAGTGCCTTGGACATATCTAAAAATCCTGTCCAACATTCTAGAACAAAGTACATTGATATTAGACATCATTTCATTAGGGATCTTGTAGAACAAAAAAAATGTGTGTCTGGAATTTGTTGGGACTGAAAATCAATTGGCTGATATATTTACAAAGACATTAGATTTGGAGAGATTTTTCTCCTTGAGGAAGTCTCTTGGTTTGTGTGATATCTAAGATTGTGAGCACAAATGTGTCTCACATCCTCTAACACATCTGTATATTAGATTAACTGGAAAAAATAAATAAATATATATATATATATATATATATATATATATATATATATATATATATATATATATATATATATATATATATATATCATGCATTAGCACAAAATTTCTCAGTGTGGTCACTTGTGAGTCTTCATCTTGACATTGTTTTTGATCACTTAATTGTGAGCACTTCCTTACATGTCATCTTTTGGTGACTTGATATAACCTTCCTAGGTATCTCACAGTGGGTGCTATAAAAGAAAAAATATATGTGAGAAACAACTTCACCCTTAGTATGAAGCCATACCATTGTGATCAAGTGATTCTCATAAGAAATCTTGAAATCAAACTTGACAAGATCATTGGGAAAAAGGGCTATCTTTGGGATCAAAGAAAAGTGAAAGCTACTCACAATGAAAAAATCCACAATAAAAATTGGTGGATGCATCCTAGAGGTACATGTAGATTGGACTATTGCTCATTGACTTTTTGTGATCTAAATGTGTCCCCAGATGTGACTCACATCCTATACCACATCCATAAGCTGAGATTTTTCCATCACCTGTGTGTTTGCATCATGCTAGGCATACTGCATTTTTTAGGTCATATAGGAGCTTTGTAAATATGCTAGTTAATTTATTTTCATTCTTAATTTATTCTTTGATTTTATAGGTTTTTGATCTTCAATATCTCTCATGAAAGAAAAAGGTGTGTATCAATCCTTGTTTGAAAAGGTTGGAAAAATTCGAATGGGATTCTGATTTGAAAAAGATATGGCTGAATTATTTTTGTTTTAATAAAATCTATCAAAATCATGTTTATTTTAAATCCCCTATTTCTTTGAAGGTGGTTGTGTGTTGTAATCTCAAAGGGTTCTAGCCTTTGGAGGACTTCTAAGGTATTTAGGATGTGTGAGACCTTTTAGGAAAAGGATTCTTGTTTAAATTGGAAAGGGGGAGTTGTGAGTATTTATTAGGGCTCACATCCGTCACTTCCCCCTTAAACCCTTTGCTGAACCCCTTGTTCTTCCACCTTTTTGCACACAATCACACACACATTGCAATTAATTCCTCTTGCACTGTTCAACCTAACTCCCTTCTGTAGTTTAAATGGCCGATCTCTCTAACATTCGTGAGGAAGACGTTCTTGATATCGAACCCCTTTCCGTGGCCATTACTGAAGCTCCCATTGCCGCCAATCCTGTAATCTCCAAATTCCTTGCTGATATTCCTCCCCCATCATCCTCGTCAAGCTCTTCAATGGAAGCTTCTCCTGCCAAATCACCTACATTGGAGCCTCTGTCTATTCCAATAGCTTCTGAAAACCCTAATCCTCCAACCTCTCCGGTTTTACAACCATCGGTTGTAGCCTCTGTTCTACCCTCTGTTGAAACCCCTTCAACCAAGAATAGGAAGCTATCCCCTGCAAAACCCTTGGGCCATGCTGCGATTCCAGTTCCCCAACGCAATCTACGTCGATCGCACAGGGTTAGGAAGCTGTCAGAAGCTGACAAGGCTAAGAATCTGAAGAAACCTGGTGGTAAGCCCTCTACTGCCATTACTCTTGAAAAGTTGCTCCTCTTGTTAGAACTAGGGCTCAACCCTCAAAACCTTCTCCTTCAGTTGTTGCCCCTGTTATTACACCTTCTAAAGCAATTTCTCCTGCTGAGCCTATTGATCCTGTTGATCTGATCCAACTTCTCCCATTGAACCTGTTGATCCCATTATCCCTTCTCCTACTTCTGTAGTTGACACTCTTTCCCCTGAGGCTACTCCTTCTGTTGATGATACCTCTGTGTTTAGTGATGAGGAGCCTTTGGCCAAAATCTTAATGGAATTGAAAGGTAAGAAAAAGGTGGCTGCTACAGACCTAGAGCCAATTGATGAAGAAACTGGTGATTCTGAGTCCAGTTATGATAGTGATGACACTGCCTCAGATGCCAATTTCAAGCTGGGAAAGGATGAGCTTGAACAAGAAAAGGAGGATCAAGAAAAAGATGCCTCTTCTGGTGATGAGACAGAGGTAGAATCTGTCAAAGTGCCATCTCCTGCAAAGGATGTGCCTGTAGATGTGCACACATCCAGGCGTACATCCACTCGGAAGAAGGCTGATAAGGGTATTTCTACAACTCTTTCCATTACTCCTGCATTTAAACCCTTTTCTAAGAAGTTTTTATCAAAGGATGCCTCTGATAGGTTTGGCCTGATCTCTAATAAGGCCTTCATTGTTGAAATGACAAGAGATAGAGAAACCTTTTTTAAATTAGGTATGGATAAATTTATTGAAGAGAGAGGCTTGTTTTTAAATGTGGATCACCCTCTCCCATTCTATCCAAAGATGATTTATGAATTTTATGCCAACTTGACTAAAGGGCTAGATAGATACTCATCTCCCTACACTGTCTATGTTAGAGGAAAGTTTGTCCCCTTTTCCCCATCTGTGATCAATGATTTTCTTGGGTTGGATGATACTTTGGATCAGCTTTGTGTGGTTTCTGATGAAGATCTAGTGTCTGCTATCACCCATGGCAAAGTGACCTCTTGGCCTGTAAAGCCAAAAGATTTGGAAAGTGGTTCTCTCTCCTCTCTTTATTGTTTTCTCCATACTATTCTGGTTGCCAATATTTGCCCCTCAAATAACAAGACCTCAGTTACTAGGGTGCAAGCTGACCTTCTTTATAGGTTGGGCATTAAAAGGAATATCAATTTTGGAGATTTCATTTTTAGGAAAATCTCATTCTCCTGCCTTAACTGATCAACTTCAAGCCTCCATTGCTCATGCCAACAATCTGAAAGCCCTTAAGGATAGACTCCTCAAATGGCATGCTAATCTTTCTGCTCAAAAAAGGGGAGAAAGACCTGAACCTGCTGCTGCTGGAAACAAAGTTTGGGATGATGCTGTTGCTGCTGCTAGCTGGAGGAACTGGGAACTTTGATTAAGGGGGAGAAGATTTGAAGTTTTGTTTGTTTTGATGCTTTGATGGTTTTAAGACAATTTTAATTTCTGCTTTAAATTTTAGTTTTTAAACAATGGGTTGTAATAACTTTAATTAGGTTGCTGCTGAATATTTTTGCTTTTGCATTTTAATGAACTGCTGGTGTTTGTTCTAACTTGGTCTATGCAGTTTTTATGTGTGGATGTGTAAACACATCTGGACACACATCCATTCAGGGTGAGTTATGTTTATTCTGTGGTTACAAAATGTGATTTCTATAAATCTTTGATTTTGACCAGAAAGTCCAAAATAGGGGGAGATTGAAAGCGTGAGCTTTTTGGGAACATATTGTAGTTTCCTTATTTCGAAATACTTCTAGAATGGTAAGAAGATTTTTTGACTTTCATGGAAGATTTATTATTGTCCTACTTTGACTAGGATATTGTAAATAGAGTAAATATTTTTTATTTATGTACATAGTTTTATATTAGGACTAACCTACTAATATTCTATTTCTTTGTGAGTGTGTTTATGTTTCCTTATTGGTTTTGAGATCTCACAAAGGAAGATATTGATTACGTGAAGATCTTCTCCATGGTGCATATAAATACAAGGCATTCAGCACAAGAGAAGAGACGAAAATTCTGAGAGAGAAATACATATTCTTCACAGTTTTCAACATAGTTGTTTTAGGTTGTGAGTGAAGGTTGTGCCTCACATCCGTAACTCACATCTAGCTTTTCATAGAGTTCTTTGCTTTACTTCTGACTAGAATAGGACCTACTTGGGAAAGGGATATTGTTCTTGTCGTAGAAGGTGATTAGAACTCGTTTAGTATTTTAGTATTTTAGTTTTTCACTTATTTGTTTTTGTAAGCAACAAAAGTTTTTATAGTGAAAAGTTTTTGGGCGTAAGCCTAGTTTGCTGATCTCCTAGATCAGTAAGCGTAAATAATTCTTGAGTTATTGTTTTTAATTTGTTTTATTCCGCTGCATTGTCTGTGGATGTGTGGACAGTTGTGAGACACATCTGTACTCACATCCGTTGTCTGTTGGGTGATTAAAGTTTCCTAGCTACACGAAACTTTCACATATTTCATACATGAATCTAATTTTCTACTAATCCCTCCGTCCCAAAATGAATATTCATTTTCTTTCTCGTTCTCCAATTTTCACTCTGAGGTAAGTAAAGGAATGTAAATTGAAGCTGAATCAATGCTAAGCTCTTAGCATTTCACGGTCTCTTTGTAAAACATTAAGCAGGGTTTTTGCTGCTATTTCAAATACTAATTTTCTACTACTATATTAAGTTACTACAATTTCTAAAAAATGATTTCATAAAAGTAACATGTATTGCTGAATAAAAGAAACATGCATTTATATTTCATTAATTTGCTTCAAGAAATCAAAAGGAAATGGTACCTGAGCATTGGCTTCAGAAACAGACCCACTGTTGGGAGGATCCGAACACGCCTTCTTGTACCTCTCGATTGTCCCTTTGACACTGCAATTTATGTGATGTCAAGACACGTAAGAGTAATAACCTGACCATTATAATATCAAAACAATACCTTCAACAGAGATTAAAAAAAAATGTATCCCCATGCTATGTTTTATGGCATCAAAAATGCTGAGGTTGTCAATATTACTTCAAAATACTAGAGGATTCAATCAGGTCAACAATCAAAGAAATGAACAAACTGAAGAATCTACATAGCTTTTCCCTGCTATTCTACTAAAACTAGGCAAACATCAATCTTAATTCTTTTTTGTTCTGTTTGCTGCTTTCAGTTACTTTTCTCATTTGTTTCGTTTCTGTTTTGAGATCATTTTTTGCCAGGGTAGAGTCTTCGGTAGTTTTTCTTCTGGTTAACCATTTAGTTTTTCATAAACTCCTGTTTTGGCAGCTCAAAAGAATAGGAAAAAAAATACAATTAAAATAAACGAGAGAAACTCAGCTAGATGAGGGACAGCATATATGTTAGACCTTAGGCTCCGTTTGTTTGGGGGAAAATGTTTTCCAGAAAATGGTTTCTGGAAAATGAAAATGTTTTTCGAAAAATGACATTTAGTTGTTTGGTAAATCTAAGGAAAATCTTTTCTATAAAAAATTTCATGTGTTTGGTAAATCTAAGAATAACATTTTCTGATAAAAACACAAAATACATTAGGTAGGGTAGGTGGATGGAGGGATAGGGGTAGGGTAGGTGGTGAGGAGAGGTGAGGTAGGGGTTAGGGTTAGGATAGGGTAGAATAGTGGAAACGGGGTGGGTAGGTAGGGGATGGGGGGGGGGCTAGTTGGGGGGGGTGTGAATGTGTGTCCAAATTGTGGATTCACGCGAGTTTGAAGACATCCGGTTTAATTTAAAAAACGGAGTCGCCACGCCATTTTGATTTCCTCAAAACTTTGAAAAAAAGGTTTTTATGGGTTCGGAGGTTAAGTTACCCCTTGGGAAGAACGGATCGTCGTTCACCCAAGGTGCCTTGCCGGAGCAAGTCTCCCAAGATTTCATTAATCGTGCTTGCTTGTGTGCTTTCTTGTGTGCATGTGTTTAAAAATGGGGGGAAATATCCCAAGTTGTCTTCCGGAGGTACAAACCATTTATTGGTTGTCGCTCGGGATTCCTTGGAATTTTATGTATTCAGGATTATGATCCCGTCCTTATCTTGGACTTGTGATCATTACATTTTTAACCTCGGGACTTGCATGATCGAGAGAGTGACTCCCTTTTATAGTCAAAGATGAGGTTCTTTAGGAAGGAATGTCCTTAGCCCATCAATCCTACACTTTTAGACGGTCGAGCTCATATAGATGCTTCATACTCGTCTTAAGCGATAATCGGAGATATCGGGTTCAAGGTTGTTCCTTTCTAAAGAGATTATGAAACCTTCTATGGAAGAAACGATGTAAAGATAGGATCTTTACACCGGTCCGTTCCAAGGTTGCTAATGGGGGCATGGGGGAAATGCATGCAAAAATGACATTTTAGTGAAAAGATGACATTTTAGGTTGCAAAGGATGCTTTTGATTTAAAGAAGTGACCTTTATGGTTTAAAAAAATGATTTTGTGCAAAGGATGCATTTTTATGGGAAAAATAGCGTTTTAGGTGCAAATGATGCATAAAGATGTTATTTTGAAAGCAAGAGAAATGACTTTTAATGCAAATGATGCACCTTTAATATAAAAAATAGATTTTAATGCAAAGGATGCTAATTTGAATGCAAAGGATGCTTTTTATGTGAAGAAAAGACTTTAATGCATGAAAATGGGTTTTAGGTGCAAAGGATGCACCTTTATGTATGAAAATGGCATTTCAATGAAAAGATGGCATTTTATGTACATAGATACTATCTAAATTGCAGACAGACATCAGATTATAGCATGATGGGGGTTAACATCAGATTACCAGCTGAACAGGTGAAGGTTCTGCAAACTGGCTTAAGTTGTCGCGTGACATAGGCTGCCTATGTCGCGTGACATACTTAGCCATTTGCAGAGACTTCATCAACTGGGATTTGCAGAGGTATCAAGGCACCAATATGGCCAAGTTACTTCACAAACAGATCTCAGAGAGTAAGTTTGTCAATGGTGAACACTTCAAGAGGGTGTGGATATGAGGGATCCACACTCATCTCGAGTGACTAAACCAAAACATATCAACATCATTTTAAATCACAAATTGAACATGGATATCCAAACATGATTAGCAACAAACTGCCCAACATGGTATAACATAGATTGACATAATCACTTCAAATGAGTGTGGATATTGAGGATCCACACTCTACATGAAGCAAGCAAACACAACGTCTAACATGAACACCCGAAGTGCATTATCATGAGAATAAGTATAACATTAGGAGACCAAAACCAAACATGTTCCACCAAGTCTGAAAACAAACAACTCAGTACCATTCGGACTCATGGATTTGAGCATGGGAATCCAAGCATACTACAATGTTAACTGAGATTATAACAAAACCCATATACTCAGATTATATACTAACAGCACATTAAGCATGGGAACTTCATTACACAATGAAAACAGAGAGAGAGAGAGCAAAAGATTGAGATTCGTTACCCTCGTAGATCCACACTCTCTATACCATGTCGGTATAGGGAGCCTTCTAATCGGCTTCGGAGCGAGATTCGAATCTCAGACGGAGTACATTTGCAGTTGCAAATATGTGTGTGTGCGTATTTTGATGGAGACAGAGGAGTCTCTGTAACGACTTTGACGACGACGCTAAGGTCTGAAAAGGAACCGGAGCTGGTAGTGGTGGTGATCGTAATCTGTGAACTGAAAAGGGTTGGAAAGCCGAACCGTGGTGGAGCGGTGATGGTGGTTAACGGCGTAGAACAGGGGATACGAAGTTGGGTTGTTGTTTGGTGAAAGGATGACTGAGGGAGTGGTGGAATGGAGGTGGAAAATCGGAGAAGATGATTAGGGAGAAGACCGATGGTGAAGGGGATTGAGGAGGATGATTTAGGGCGAGCTCGGTGAGGGCTAGGTCGCCATCCCCGTCTAGAGCTAGAGAGAATGAGCGAGCTACTGTGTGTCTGTGTGTCGATTGGGATAGAGATGATGGAGAGGAACGATTAGGGACTGAGAGTTGGTGAGGACACCATTGACGATGGAGAGCTTGAGGGACGATTTTTGGGAGCCAACAATGGCTGTTTGCGTCTCCTTTGCATTTAGTGAGAGAAAATGAGAGAGAGAGAGAGAGAGAGAGAGAGAGAGAAGAGCCCCGATTGAGAGACTTCTCGGTTGAGAGGCAATTTGAGAGAGGATTGGGTTAGGGCGCCATGGATGTCGATTTAGAGAGAGGGAGCTAGGTACGCCATTGGCGTTTTTGAGAGGGGGAGCTTGAGCTAGAAGACGATTAGAGAGAGACTCCAAAACCGCCTAGAGAGAAAATGTGTCGTTGTGTGTAGTGAGAGAGAGGGTAGTGGGTGTCTCTTGTTTGTTTTGTCACTGTAAATTCCTCTCCCTTTGCAAATGAGGAAATCCCCTCTATTTAACATTTTTTTGGAATTATCAAGCCTAATCACCTTGCTTCTAGAAAGTTGCAAGGTGTCAATTCTAGACCTTTCTTTCCAAATGAGGTCCTGCTTGAAAATTTAATTCCTTGCAGGTCCTTCCTTCCATGGAAAGCTAGGAAAAGTTTCTCGAATGGCCCCTGAACTTTCGAAAAGTCCGGGAAATACCGAAAAAACTTAACCGGGAGGCATTGAGCCAGATTTGGGTACTTACAGGGGGGCGGCAGGAAAGTTGTTAAAAAATAATTTTAGTATGAGCAAAAAAAATTGACGTGTAGTGTGGGGGTGGGGGAGGGCGGTGGGGTGGGGTGGGATCGGAAGGTAGTAATATGGGGATTATAAGTTCTGAATTTTATGGAGAGAAAAGGAGTAGGAGATGTATAAGAGAAGGTTATATTTTGTATTACTCAACTCATATATTTCTCACATCTTAGCCATTACATCAAGCACATATTTACACTAGAGTGATGAATATTCTATACTCAATATAGATACATTCTCCAACATTGACTAGCACATAAATAAGGAAAACTAAAAGACACACAGGAAAACTAAAAGACTTTTGAATGGGGAAAGAATTGCTGAATGTATTAGCACATTAATCTCAATACTCCCCCTTAATGTGCTGCCACAACTCCAAGAAGCTCCCTTAATTTATGGAACTTTTCTTTGGGAAGTGCCTTTGTAAAGATATCCGCCACTTGCTCATCACCCTTGCAATAGTTGAGCTTGATCTAACCTTCTTCAATAAAGTCACGAATGAAATGATGTTTGATAGCAATGTGACGAGTACGACTATGATAAATTGGATTCTTCGCCATAGCAATAGCGGATTTGTTTTCACAAAAAATTGTAGTAGAGTCCTTTTGAATCTCTCCAACATCTTCCAAAATTCTTCGCAACCATAAAGCTTGAGAAGTAGTTACAGCACCTGAAACATACTCCGCAGATGATTGAGCCACAGATTTTTGCTACTTTGATGACCAAGAAAACATTCTTGAACGAAGAGAAAATGCATAGCTGGAGGTACTTTTCATATCATCACCACAACCTCCCCAATCACTATCACAATAACCATGTAACTTAACACTTGCATTCTTCTCATACTTTATGCCAAAATTGGTAGTACCTCTAATGTATCTCAACACCCTCTTTGCTGCCCCAAAATGAATTTGACTCGGATCAAGCATAAATCTTGACAACAAACTTGCAGCAAACATTATGTCTGGCCTTGTAGCCGTAAGATACAACAACTCTCCAACCAAACTTCTATAAATAGAGGCATCAACCTTCTTTGCATCATCATCTTTCAACAACTTCTCATTCACAATGAGAGGTGTTTCCGTAGGATTGCAATCATCCATCCCAAACTTCGCCAAAATATTTTCAGCATATTTCTTTTGACAAAGAAACACACCATCTTCTTTTTGATAAATCTCCATACCAAGAAAATGATATAGCAAGCCCATGTCATTCATCTCATTTCTTTTCATCATATCCTTCTTGAACTCAAGGATCATTTTCTCATTGTTACCTGTATAAAGCAAATCATCAACATAAAGAGCAACAATAAGAATAAAGTTATCTTCGGTCCTCACGTACAAAGTTGGTTCACTTTTGCTCTTTTGGAACCCCTTTTGAAGCATGATGTGCTTGCTTCCAACCCGTGCACAATGCCTTCTTCAACTTGTACACCTTCTCTTCCTTGCCTTTTTGTATGAAACCTTGTGGCTACTCCACATAGACCTTTCCTCCAATTCTCCATTCAAAAACACAAAGATGACATCCAATTGATAAAGCTTCCATGATTTTTGGGCTGCTGTGGAAATGATAACTCTAATCATATCAAGACGAGCCATCGGTGCAAATGTTTCATTGAAATCAATTCCGGACTGTTGTGTATAGCCTTTAACAACCAACCTTGCCTTCTTTTTGTTGATAGATCCATCCGGATTCAGCTTTACCTTGAACACCCATTTCACTCCAATAATCTCCTTGTCATTTGGCTTTTTAACTAGCTTCCAAGTCTTTTTCTTCTCTATGGCTTGAATATCATCTTCCATGGCTTTTCTCCAATCTTCCTCCTTGTAAGCTTCTTCAAAATTTTCAGGTTCCAAGACACAAAATTTGCATCTTGCATAGATATCACTCAAATACATCAATCTTCTTGGAGTTGATTTGGGAGAAGATGAACTTGATCTTGGACTTGAACTTGAACTTGCCGAAGAGCTAGAAGATACATGTGGGCTGCTAGGTGGACTTGAATGAACTTCAACCTCACCATTTTCTTCTTCAAGATCTTCATCATCATCATTTATAAGAGCTACACCCTTCTCGACTTTTTTGTTCTTCCAATCCCAAGAAGCATTCTCATCAACCAACACATCTCGGTTAATAAGAACTTTGTTGTCTTTCAAGCTCCAAACTCTGTACCCTTTTGACATGGTATTATACCCAATAAAGATGCATTTTTCACTAGCTTCATCAAGATTCCTTCTCTTTTGTTTTGGAACTTGAGAATAACAAATGCTCTCGAACACCTTCAAGTGCCTCAAGGATGGCTTTCTCCCATTCCAAGCTTCAAATGGAGTTTTGTTGTACAAAGCTTTTGTTGGACTTCTATTAATCAAGTACACAGCTGTATTCACGGCTTCACCCCAAAAACTCTTTGGCAAATCCTTTGCATGAAGCATAGACTTGTGCATTTCTTCCACCGTTTGATTCTTCCTTTCGCTTACTCCGTTTTGTTGAGGAGTATATTGAACAGTGAACTGCCTATCAATGCCTTCATCTTCGCAAAACTTGTCAAACTCATTGTTATTATATTCTTTTCTTCTATCACTTCTAAGGAATTTAATAACATGACCACTTTGTTTTTCAACTAGAGCTTTAAACTTCTTAAAAATATAAAACACCTCAGATTTTTGTCTCATGAAATAAACCCAAGTCATGCGAGTATAGTCATCAATAAAAAGAATGAAGTACCTATTACCGCCATGAGTTGGATTCTCCATAGGACCACACACGTCCGTATGAATCGCTCCAATTTTTCCTTGGCACGCCATGCACCTCTTTTTGGAGAAGATTGTCAATGATGCTTCCCAAGAGCACATCATTCACAAACTTCATGGATCTCCTCAATTTTTGGAAGGCCTTGAACCTTGTTCTTTTGTTGAAGTAGATTGAGGCTATGAAAATTCAAGTGCCCAAGCCTTTTATGCCACAACTACGAATCTTCAAGAATGTGAGCTTTCAAAGCTACATTTTGAACATACTTGAAGACAAGTGGGAAACTCCGGTTTCGTCCATCTTGATAGAAGCAACCAATTCTTGTGCACCATTTTTATCATAAATCATGCAACAATTATCTTTGAAATTCACCATGTATCCATGCTCCACAAGTTGCCCAACACTCAATAAATTTTGATCCAACTCCGAAACAAGTAAAACATCATGAATTAACTTCGTACCTTTCTTCGTTTGCACACGAATCGTACCCTTTCGTTGCGCCTTTGCCAATGCTCCATTGCCCATCTTTACTTGTGAGTCTATGGAAGTATTCATAGAAACAAAAATTGATTTGTCTCCCGTCATGTGATTGCTACAACCGCTGTCCACGTACCACACATCGTTCTTGTACTCGGTTGCACTTTGACAAGCATAGAACATGTTACCTTCACCTTCTTTCTCCTCCAAGAAATTACCTTCTTGATGCGATATTTTCACCCTACAATCCTTCTCTTTGTGGCCAAATTTTTCACACCGAAAACACTTCGGTTTACCCTTGAACCAACAATCTTCGGAACTATGGCTGTTTTTCCCACAAGTGTTACAACTTTGGGAAATCTTGGAATTTCCTCCATGAACAAAATTCTGTCTTCCTCCACCTCGACCTCTACCTTGGCCGCTACCATATCTACCTCCTCTAAATGACTCCTCCATTCTTCGATCACTACTTTCACCACTTTTCTCAACATCTTTCGAGCCAAAATTCAACTTAGATTGGAAAGCACTCTCAACAGATTTTTCTGAGTGTCTTTCTAACCTCTTCTCATGAGCCTTCAACGAACCCATCAAATCTTGAACCGTCCACATAGAAAAATCGTTTGTTTCTTCAATAATGGACACCATACCATCAAATTTAGGAGGCAAACTAACAAGAATCTTTTCAACAATTCTACTATTTGGGACAACTTCACCAAGCCCTCTCATTTGATTAATGATATTCATCATCCTTGTATAATAATCTTTAACACTTTCAGAATTTTTCATTTTCAAATTCTTCAACTCTCTCCTAAAACTTTAAATGTTGACATTCTTTACCTTCAATTCGCCTTGGAACTCCTTTTGAAGAATCTCCCAAGCTTCTTTCGCCTTTGTTGCTCTCATAATTCTTGAAAACAACTCCTCTGACACACCTTATTGTAGATATAAGACGTAATTTACGATTTATGTATATATGGATGTATATCAATGTATATTTGGATAGGAGTAAATAATTAGTCTGTGATTGATGTAATCCCATAAGTTTAGGCTAATATTGAGAGTCCATGTATAGCTAGTATCCTTGGTCTAGGATTTTGTATATAATTTGTAAGTATTGCCTATATTTTGATATACGAGAGAAATATTTTTCCAGCGCCTCTTTTCTTCTCCAGGCTTGCCGTGTTTTCTCTCTACATGGTATCAGTCTAATCTTCCGATCCAGAGTTTAGACTTCCCTATTTCTTCTCCATCATGTCAACTGGTGAGAATACCCCTAATTCTGGTGTTTCTAACACCATGCATCACACTCCCTCTTCCAATGTTCTTCATGTCTTCTATAACCCTAACGCAATCATGGGTCAAACCTTCTTAACCAAGGACAATTATGTGAATTGGAGTACCCTCTTCAAAACACTTCTACGCACACACAAACTTCTGTTTGTCATCGATCTGCAGCAACCTCCCGCAACTCTTGCCGATGGCAAAGAAAATCCGGATCATGCCCTATGGAAATCAGGTACAGACCTCGTTTGTGGCTGGATTAAAGGTACTGTTACCCCTGCTATTCAGCCCTATCTGAATTCATGTGACACCGCTCCGGTAGCCTGGGCAGTTTTAGCCAAGAAGTTTGGTGCTACTTCCGCTCTTTAGATCGACACATTAAAGGAGAAACTTCATGATCTCAAGAAATCTGCAGAGACCTCAATCGCAGATTATCTTCTTAGTGCTTCACAAATTGCAGATGCTCTTCTTGCTGCGGGTAATCCAGTTGATGATGCGGTACTTATTCAGCGTATTCTTGGGGGTCTTGGCCAAGAATACAAGGAGTTTCTTACCTCTACAGCCGCCATCCACGCTCGTAATCCCCTTACTTTGGACGAGTTGGGTGATTTACTTCTCAAGGAAGAAATGTTACTCCAGAAGTTTTCTGCTCCGTCACAACAGGCTGCAGCGTTGGCAGCTGAAAAAGCTAGCAGCTCCGTCCCTCCTGCTCATTTTGTGGAAAACCGTGGTGGAGGTGGTCAGCACCGCGGGAATGGTCAAAGGAGAAATCGTGGTAATGGAAATCGGCAGAATAGGGGCAATGGAAATCGTGGGCAGTGGAACGGATCTTGGAATAACAACAACAATAATGGGTATGGCAGAGGTAATGGTCAATCCCGTGGCCGTGGTGGTTCGAGAGGTGCACAAAACCGTGGGGGTTCCTCCAGAAACAATGGTGATGGGATTTTACCAAATCCTGATGTCACATGTCAGTTATGCTTCCGTCATGGCCATAGTGGACGGGAATGTCAAAGTTTCGCTGCATATTTCGCTCACAGGGATCCTTATATTCTTGATTCGGGTGCCACGAATCATATGACTGCGGACCCGGCTTCATTCTCCGAATCTTATCAATACACAGGTAATGATGTAGTTACTGTTGGTGATGGCACTAAGTTAAATATTTCCCGCATTGGTAGTTCTTCTGTCCATAGCAACAATCGTTCTTTTCATCTTCGTAACATGTTGTTTGTTCCTAAAATTCATAGACCACTATTATCCATTCGTCAGTTTTCTAAGGATAATAATTGTTTCTTTGAACTTGACTCTTGTGGTTTTCGTGTTAAGGACAATCAGACGAAGGAGATTCTTATTTCTGGCAGTAATTCTGGTGGGCTTTACAAGCTTTCTTTCAATTCAAAGTCTTCCAATAGTCATGTTGCACTTCTAGGAGAACGAACGAGTCAAGATACCTGGCATGCTCGCTTGGGTCATCCTTCCACTCCAGTTTTCAAAGTTTTGTGTCAACAAGTTAATTTACCTTTAAATAGTAGATTTGATAAACATCGTTGTTGTCATTGGTGTCCGTTAGGGAAGTCTAGTCAACAATCTTTCTATTCTAGAACCTTTAATGATTTACATCCACTTGATATGCTTCATTTAGATGTTTGGGGCCCTGCTCCGGTTGATTCTTTAAATGGTTCTCGTTATTATTTGTCTATTGTTGATGATTTTTCTCGATTTGTATGGATCTTTCCTATGACTCACAAATCGAATGTTACACAAATATTCTCTAACTTTAAAACTCAAATTGAAAATCTCTTGTCTCGTAGAATTTCTGCTATACACACTGTTAAAACCATTCAAACAGATGGGGGGTGAATTCACTAGTCGGGTTTTTGTCAACTATCTCAAGAGTGTTGGCATTAAACAGCAACTCACGTGTCCCTACACTCCTCAATAAAATGGTGTAGTGGAGCGCAAACATCGCCACATTGTGGAGATGGGTTTGTATCTCATGGCTAAAGCCAAAGTTCCCTATAACTTTTGGCTAGAGGCTTTCAATACAGCTGTGTACCTCATCAATCGGCTTCCTATGCGTCAACATAATTTTTTGTCTCCACAGGAAAAATTGTGGAAACGGAAACCAGACTATCGTTTTCTCAAGGTTTTCGGTTGTTCTTGTTTCTCTTATGTCGTTCCTACCAATGCACATAAACATATGCCAAAATCAATTCACTGCATCTTTCTTGGTTATGATGATGTTCGTAAAGGATACTGGTGTATGGATTTAACAAATAGGAAAATTTATATATCAAGACATGTGATATTTGATGAAAATAATTTTCCTTGGCAAGATCCCATATATACATAAATCGTATATTACGTCTTATAGTAGAAACAAAAGAGCCTTTGCATCCTTCTTTCGATCCTCCCTCAATTTCTTCTTTTTTGCATCCTCCAACGCCGCTACATCTTCGGGTTCTTCAAAACCCTCTTCAATATACTCCCGCAAATCTTTCGAAATGAAGATTGTTCTCATCTTCACGACCCAGTGGTCATAATTCTCACCGGAAAATATGGGGATAGTTTCACTCGAGTTAGTCATTCTAGACTCACACACTTTTGGTTAATTTTTGGGATAAAACTACCTTCTACAGAATCGATGCTCTGATACCACTTGTTAGGATCGGAAGGTAGTAATAAGGGAATTATAAGTTCTGAATTTTATGGAGAGAAATGGAGTAGGAGATGTATAAGAGAAGGCTATATTTTGTACTACTCAACTCATATATTTCTCACATCTTACCCATTACATGATCAAGCACATATTTATACTAGAGTGATGAATATTTTAGACTCAATCTAGATACATTCTCCAACATTAACTAGAACATAAATGAGAAAAACTAAAAGACACACATGAAAACTAAAAGACTTTGGAATGGGGAAAGAATGGTTGAATGTATCAGCACATTAATCTCAATAGGGTTGGAGGGGTGATAGTGTTAAAAAGCATCTTTCGAAAAATGTTTTGAGTAGGAGAAATTCGGAATTCATTTTCCTTATGAAACAATCCAATTTTCCAATCGGAAAATCTTTTATATTGACTTTATTTTACGATGGTTATCAAACACCGAAAAATGGGAAAATATTTTCCCCAAATAAACGGAGCAGTAGTGTGATCATATTGGTTCCTCTAGTTTCCGTACCCTTCTCTCTCTCTCTCTCTAACTTTTTTTCTTGCACACATACAATCTCTTAATTCTAAATTATGATTATACTAGTCTAAATCCGTGTTCAAGGCCACATTTTTTATTTATTTTTTTAAATTTAAAAAAAAAAAAAAATTTAAGGGCAGAATGGGAAAGGGACAAAATAGTGAGGGCAAAATGGGAACTACGGCAAGTGAAACTATTCACTCTACTGTTCAAAACACCTTCCTCATTTATACTATAGATACTCCCTTCTAGCCTATGTCATGACGAGATAACTATTTTCTCGTAGAAAATTATTTATCAATAGTAATAAAAAAGTTTAGAGGAAAAAAATTAGGGAAGAATTTAGTGATGTTTAAAAATTGGGCAAATGACAATTTAGGGCCTGAACTATAGGGGGTAGTGTCGGTTAGGGGCCCCATGTCTAATTTTCCTTAAATCAGGGCTCAATATCTCAATTTTTCCATCAATTAAGGGCTTTTTGACGGATTTTGTTAGAAAAGTCAGTTAAGTGACATGTGCCACGCATGTGCTGGACTAAATTGAATTGGCACTAACTTTAAGGGGTTAAATGACATATTTTATAAATATGGGGGTTAAATAAAATTATTTTAATTCCAAATAAAAACTCATTATATTTCTCTCTCTCTCTCCTTACATCACTTTCTCTCTCTCTCTCTCTCTCTCTCTCTCTCTACTTTCCCAGATTTCGGCAACTCTCCCCTTCCCAGATTCCGGCGACCTCTGCCCTCCCCAGAATCCGGCGACCTCTCGTCCCCTTCAATCCATCTGACCCCATCCCACCCACCCAGTGGCCGTCATCTTCCACCCCTATCAACCCTTCCCCAACTCCAACAACACACCTCCTCCCCTTCGTCTGCAAGTGGGGCTTCGACACGTCGGCGCGATTGAGGAAGATGGGTTGGTGGAAACTGCTAGGGAATCGTCTGGTCGGGTTATGGAAACGGTGGAACTCGGTGATGAAGAAAGTGAGGTGTTGGTTGGAATTGGGATTAGGTTTCGGGTTTTGATGAAGAAGGGGTTTTGAAATTGATCGGAGGAGGTGTAATAGGTGGTGGTGGTGATGAAGAAGATGGTTTTGCATGGTCTTGCGGCGGCGGAAATTGTTGAAGGAGGTGAGGGAACGGATTTAATGGGGGAGACAGAGATGAAGGAGGTGATGAAGAAGATGTTTTTTTTTTCTTTTTTTTTTCTTTAGTGTGTAGATGTCCAATTTTGTGATTTCTTTCCAAAAATATGTTTTTATTATATAATGCTAATTCAATGATTTAATTATTTTCTAATTTTTTGTTTTATTTTATAATTTTTAACATTTATTTTTTAATGCTTGCAAAGATGATTGCTTCTAGGCTTTTTCTTCTTCTTGCTGTTTTTGGTTTACTTGGTGGTGGTGGTGCCGGAGGCGGTATAGGTGGTGGTGCAGGAGGTGGCATTGGTGGTGGTGGCGACGCAGAAGGTGGTGTAGGAGGTGGTTTCGGTAAAGGTAGTGGAATTGGCGGCGGTGGTGGCAGTGGAGGTGGCATTGGTGGTGGAAGCGGTGCTGGTGGTGTGGGAGGTGGGATTGGAAAAGGGGGTGGTTTTGTTTTATTTTATAATTTTTAACATTTATTTTTTATATATTTTAATTAGTTAAAATGTGTTTCATTAAAAAAATTTGATTAAAAAAAATATTACAAGATTTACGTTAAAAATTAATTAATTTATGTGATAAATATATTTAATTTATATATTTTTTAATTTATAATGTGATAACTATAATTTATTAAAAAAATAAAAACAAAGTTGTATTTTTAAAAAAAAATACTACACAATTTATGTGAAACTTTTATAATTTAGAAAAAAAAATACATAAATCATAAACAATTTATTTTTAAAAATTAGTAAAAAACGGTATTTTACAAGAATTTTTTCATTTCTAAATTTTGCAATAAAAATTTATTACATTTTTTAAACAAAATTATCTTTTTTAAATAAAATTATCTTTTTAAAATAAAATTATCTTTATTAAATAAAAATTGGCAATTTTTTAAATAAAATTTTCTAAATCAAAAAGATTTAAGTGACATGTCACTTACTTTTATTTTTTAAAAAAAATATTACAAGATTTACGTTAAAAATTAATTATCATTTTTTTAAAAAATACTTTTTTCCTTTAAAAATACATTTATTTTTATATTTATAACATTTATTTTACAAGATTTACTTTAAAAATTAAATATTTTTTTTAAAAAAAATACAATTTTTTTATATTTATAACATTTATTTTAACATATTTTAAAAATTATAAAAAAATTATATCTTTTCTAAATATATATATTTTCAAAAAATATTATTTTTAAAAAAATATTTTGTAACGGTCATCAATTTTTAAAAATTTACATTTTTGTCCTCAATAACTAATTTGCTTTTCAATTTAGTCCCAAAATCGTCACTTAACTGACTTTTCTAACAAAATCCGTCAAAAAGCCCTTAATTGATGAAAAATTGAGATATTGAGCCCTGATTTAAGGAAAATTAGACATGGGGCCCCTAACCGACACTACCCCCTATAGTTCAGGCCCTAAATTGTCATTTGCCCTTAAAAATTCATAAATTAGGAAAAAAAATACCTAATGAAGTTGACAAAGCTCATTTATGATGATGGTTGATGAATGATAGTTGATTGACTTATAGATTATAGATGATGAATTTAATATTGTTTGTTTTATTGTTTTGAATCAACTTATGGCTGTTTAAGCTAGTTGTATTTGTTTTTTAAAAATTCTGAGAAATATTGAATTATGATAATAATATTGAAATGTCTCAAATGTATAAATTGACCCATATGCATGTTGATTGACGCTTTGATAAATAATTTTTGTTGAACTAAAATATATCCTTATACATTTATTAAAATAATTAAATTAAATTAAATTAAATTAAATTAAATTAAATCATATACATTATATATGTTGAACTATAATATAGTTTTACACATTTATTAAATTAAATCAAATATTAATTTATTTTTTATTTGCATTCCAAGTAAAATATATGAATTCATAATTCTTTAACCAAAGAATTAATATACCTACTAAAAAAAATATGATAATTTAATATAAAGTCACATAATATTCCAAAATATAGAAATTCATCTAAATATTCAAAATACAACAATTTTGCAAAATAAATATTTTAATACAAAGACCTCTGTTCCAAAATAAATATTTTAATACAAAAATGAATGACTTTTTAAATCCTAAAATGTTTCCTTAAATTATAAAATATATAAATTAAAAAAAAATATATAGTAATGAAATAAACAATATATTTTTCACAATAATATGCCAAAAAATAGGTGAAGAACAAAGACTAAAATTTCAGATAGCCGAGCTATTATCAATTTTTATTCCTTGTGGAGAATACAATCACAATTTCTTGCTAAAAAATTTAAATACCATAAATAACATATGAAAATGATGGGTAATTTGAATTAACAGAAAATTTTGGAGAAAACCTGTTTCTGCATAAGTTATAAAAAAAATCTGTTTTTAAATATATTGACTTGGTGTTTTAAAGCATAAACTTAATGTTTTAAGGCCTAAACTCGCTATTTTATTTTCTAGCTAAAACTCACTGTTTTAACGTCTAAACTCAATATTTTATTTTCATAAGGCCTAAACACAATGTTTTAAGCTCTAAACTCGATATTTTTAAGAATAAAAGTGGGCTTTTTATAACTTATATATGCGGAAAAAAAACATTTATGGGGACTTTTTGGCTTTACTTATTTCTGCAAGATGGGGTTTTACTTTATTTATTGGCTTTTGACTTATAAGTCAAAACAAACACTACATTTATTATTTATTTTAAGCCAAAAAACCCCGAAAGCAAGTGAGCACTAAGAAAACCAACTAAAACAATGGTATGTATGCATTATATTTGACTCTAAGATAAGATTCTTCATAATTTATGCTATTTATGTCAACCTATGACCATATGGAGATAAATCAAGACATTTTTTTTCATATTTTTAAATAATACTCCCTCCGTCCCTAAATGTTTGTCTCATTTTCCCTTTTTTTTTGTCCCAAAAAGTTAGTCTCATTTCCAAAATTAAAGCTTCAAAATCACTAAATTTTCAAAACTTGAAACATTTAGGGACGGAGTATTATATAACGGCGGTGTATATTATCAATAATTTTCAAAGCGTTCGTAAAAATAACCAAAATTAAAGTTTCAAAATCACTAAATTAAAATGTTTGAAAAGTCAAATGGGACAAACATTTAGGGACGGAGGGAGTATAAATTATATTCCGCATCGTAAATTTTTAAACTAATGCAATTATATTTTTTCATACTTGCTACTTAGACTTAAAATGAAGTCATGTCACATTATTTAAGACAAATTGGAATTTGATAAATTGGATTTTGGTTCTTAATTTGGTTCCATAATTTTACAATTTGTTGCAAATTGACCTAAAATTTAAAGGGGTGTTCACTTGTATGTGCATTGACTTTTTAAGGGACCATTTTGTCATATCATAAGGCATGTCATACTCCATCCATCACATGTTATCACGTAACTAACAATCATTAAATAGATAATGACTTTGGTTAATCTAAAAAAAAAACTAGCATCAAAAGTTTCGGAACCCACTTCGACCCATCATTTTCACTTCTAGCTAGGGCCGTTACTCTTCGCAGGCTGATCATGCTCTGTTCAAGGTCAACTCAGGAAAGCTAGAATTCGAATGAGCTCGGATATAAACTCGACTTGAGCTTGAACACAGTTTCAAGCTCGTTTTCTCATCAAGTCGATCCGGGATTGACTCGTTTGTTTGATTAAGTTCGTTTCAGCTCGACTCGTGTAAAGCTCGACTCGATAAACTCATTAAAAATTTGAATATTTTATTTTTTTAATCAGCTAAAGCTTGACCTCGAACTCTACTTGATAAGTTTGTAATAAACTACTCCCTCCGTCCCATTTTAATGTTATTAGTTTGACTTTGCACGGGGATTAAGAAAATGATAAATGTTGTGATTATGAAAAGTGGTAGGAGAGAGAAGTGGGTATAGAATTTTTGTTATGCGAATGACAAGTGGGCCCCATTGTCCATTTTAAGTAATAAAGCAACAAAAAATCTTAATCTGTGACGGAATAAAAAGGAAAGTAAAAACCTTAAACTGGGGCGAAACTGGGACGAAGATAGTAAAATATAATATTTTAGCAATAAACTTGAACTTTGTTTGCTCGAACTCGAACACGAGAAAGGGCTCGAGCTCGATAATTTCTACACGAGCTCGAGCTCCAAAGTACAAAACACATCTCGGCTCGACCGTCTACAACCCTACTTTAAAACAACCTTCCCCCCCCCCTCAGTTCACCCCATTCTTTCCTTTATTAGTCTAGGCAACCTCTTCCACATCCCCTCCATATTTTCCACTTCCCCTCCCCCTCCTTCATTGATGTATCCCAAGATAACGCTGCAGCAAACCTGGACGGCGGGCTTGGTAGGTCGCACAACATCAAGAGCCATGAAGCACGACTCGTGCTTAACATCACGAGTCGTGATGTTGTTCTGCACGACTGCTTGGGAGTTCACGATTCGTATCACGACTGAAGGAGGAAAGCACGACTCGTGAAGGAGGTCACGAGTCGTGACCTACGCGTTTTCAAATTCCGGATTGGTTTTAAATTCCTGTTTGACGATTATTTTGTTTCCTTTTTGAAGTGTTTTAAATTAGGACTCTTTTATTTTCCTTTTCCAAGTAGTTTAGGGTTTTGTTTAGAGTATAAGTACTCTCTTTCATTATTTGTTTGGGGATGCTTTTTGAATTATTATTTTTTTAATTAATTGCTTTGCAATTGTGAAGTCTCCATTGACTTGTTTGAAGTTTGAATCCCTTTTGGGGCTGATTTCTTCATACCTTCAAGAATCTCATCAACTTGGTGTTGTTCTTGCCAAACCCTAGTTCGTGGATTCGATCTAGGTCAAACAATACGTTTATTCGGTTGTTTGCCTATCCAGGTTACTTATTTTATTTTATTATTCCGCTGCGTTCATTCTAAATTACATCAGTTGGTATCAGTTAAAGGACGATCCAAGGATTACCATGGCTGAAAATCAAGGAAACAACGATTTACAATTACTTCTCCAACAATTGGTCGCATCAAATACAACTTTAAACAATACTTTACAACGATTTGTGGCTGAAAGTGCAACCCGACATGAGGATCTCATAGCTACGATGGGAAGATTACAAGTTGGCGATGGGGATAGACGACGTCGAGATGATCCGGAGGAGGACAACAACCGTCGGCCGGTTGGAGGATTTCGGGATGACAGACGAAGAGAGGATGATCGGCCTGTCGACCAACGACCAAAAATTCGTGCAGATATTCCTTCTTTTTCAGGTGAGTTGGGTATTGAAGATTTTACAGATTGGTTACGGGAGGTTGAAAAATTCTTTGACTTGATGCATGTTGAGGAAGACAGGAAGGTCCCATACGTTGCTTACAAATTACGTGGTGGTGCATCTGCTTGGTGGGATACTTTGAATAGGCAACGAGTTCGGGATGGTCGTCGACCAATCGATCGATGGGAAAATATGAGGTTTGAGTTACGAAAGCAATTTCTTCCTGATGATCACGAGCAACAATTATATTTGAAGTTTTTGTCTTGTTCCCAAGGGAGTCGCACAATTGAGGAGTATTCTAGGGATTTCTATTCCCAAGCGGCAGACCGATGTGTTTGAATCTGAAGACAAACAGGTGGCGAGATTTATTAATGGTCTTCAGGTTGCTATTCGTAATCAAGTCGAATTGGTTACTTCCCATTCTCTAGCAGACGTTATTTCAAGGGCCAAGAAAGTGGAACGACAGCTTGCTTCTACTCCATCTCCACGATTTGGGGGGTCTTCTACTATGAACAATCTATACCAATTTTCGGGTAACACGAACCAAACTTCAGGTTTGAATAAGGTAGTTGGTCATGAAAAACCTCCAGTTTCAGGTTCTAAGACTAGTGATGATAAGACACCAACTCCAGTTGCGGCTAAGACTCAACCGGTTCGTCAGACGACTACTCATAATGGTACGCAACAAACTACTAATCCCTATGCTAAAACGTTTGGTAATAAATGCTGTAGGTGTCAACAACCGAGGCATAATTCTAGTAACTGTCCTAATGGTCGGAAAGGGGTTAATCTGGTAGATCGTGATGAGTTTGATGAGGAGGATGGTTGTCCGATTGTTCATATTGATCCTAATGGTGATGATGAGGATGAGGGTGACGTTCATGAGTCTTTTGTGGTTCGCAAGGTTGTGTCCACTCCTCCTGTGGTGGACAATAGGGTGGCTGATTTTGAAAGGCACAATATTTTTCGTACGAAGGGGACGGTTCATGGTGTGGTAGCCAATGTTATTATTGATAGTGGAAGTAGTACAAACTTGGTGGCAAGGGGATTGGTGAATCGGCTCAATCTTGAAGTGAAGAAACATCCCACTCCCTATGTTGTTGGGTGGATTAATGCTACTGGCACACTTAAGGTAACTCATCAATGTGTTGTACCTTTTTCCATTGGTACTTATAGGGATGTAGTTACTTGTGATGTCGTTGATATGAGTGCTTGCCAGTTGTTGCTGGGACGACCGTGGCACTTTGATGTTGGTTCATTGCATTGTGGTCGTACGAATATGGTTAGTTTTGTGAAGGATGGTGTTCGCTTTACTCTCTCCCCATTACTTGATACGAGGATGAATGTTCGTGATGGTGTGGGTAAGGGTATTATATCCATTTGTGTTCCCCCAAATTTATTTTCGGGTACACGAAAGCCTAAAGGGTTGATCAAGGGGAGGTCGGGGCGGAAGGTCAACAATGGGGGTCTAAAACTGCTAAACCATGTTCTTATTATAAAGGCAAGAATTCAGGGACGAATTCTTTTGAAGTGGGGGTGTATGATGTATCCCAAGATAACGCTGCAGCAAACCTGGACGGCGGGCTTGGTAGGTCGCGCGACATCAAGAGCCATGAAGCACGACTCGTGCTTAACATCACGAGTCGTGATGTTGTTCTGCACGACTGCTTGGGAGTTCACGATTCGTATCACGACTGAAGGAGGAAAGCACGACTCATGAAGGAGGTCACGAGTCGTGACCTACGTGTTTTCAGATTCCGGATTGGTTTTAAATTCCTGTTTGACGATTATTTTGTTTCCTTTTTGAAGTGTTTTAAATTAGGACTCTTTTATTTTCCTTTTCCAAGTAGTTTAGGGTTTTGTTTAGAGTATAAGTACTCTCTTTCATTATTTGTTTGGGGATGCTTTTTGAATTATTATTTTTTTAATTAATTGCTTTGCAATTGTGAAGTCTCCATTGACTTGTTTGAAGTTTGAATCCCTTTTGGGGCTGATTTCTTCATACCTTCAAGAATCTCATCAACTTGGTGTTGTTCTTGCCAAACCCTAGTTCGTGGATTCGATCTAGGTCAAACAATACGTTTATTCGGTTGTTTGCCTATCCAGGTTACTTATTTTATTTTATTATTCCGCTGTGTTCATTCTAAATTACATCAGTTGGTATCAGTTAAAGGATGATCCAAGGATTACCATGGCTGAAAATCAAGGAAACAACGATTTACAATTACTTCTCCAACAATTGGTCGCATCAAATACAACTTTAAACAATACTTTACAACGATTTGTGGCTGAAAGTGCAACCCGACATGAGGATCTCATAGCTACGATGGGAAGATTACAAGTTGGCGATGGGGATAGACGATGTCGAGATGATCCGGAGGAGGACAACAACCGTCGGCCGGTTGGAGGATTTCGGGATGACAGACGAAGAGAGGATGATCGGCCTGTCGACCAACGACCAAAAATTCGTGCAAATATTCCTTCTTTTTCAGGTGAGTTGGGTATTGAAGATTTTACAGATTGGTTACGGGAGGTTGAAAAATTCTTTGACTTGATGCATGTTGAGGAAGACAGGAATGTCCCATACGTTGCTTACAAATTACGTTGTGGTGCATCTGCTTGGTGGGATACTTTGAATAGGCAACGAGTTCGGGATGGTCGTCGACCAATCGATCGATGGGAAAATATGAGGTTTGAGTTACGAAAGCAATTTCTTCCTGATGATCACGAGCAACAATTATATTTGAAGTTTTTGTCTTGTTCCCAAGGGAGTCGCACAATTGAGGAGTATTCTAGGGATTTCTATTCCCAAGCAGCTCGCACTGATGTGTTTGAATTTGAAGACAAACAGGTGGCGAGATTTATTAATGGTCTTCGGGTTGCTATTCGTAATCAAGTCGAATTGGTTACTTCCCATTCTCTAGCAGACGTTATATCAAGGGCCAAGAAAGTGGAACGACAGCTTGCTTCTACTCCATCTCCACGATTTGGGGGGTCTTCTACTATGAGCAATCTTGACCAATTTTCGGGTAACACGAACCAAACTTCAGGTTTGAATAAGGTAGTTGGTCATGAAAAACCTCCAGTTTCAGGTTCTAAGACTAGTGATGATAAGACACCAACTCCAGTTGCGGCTAAGACTCAACCGGTTCGTCAGACGACTACTCATAATGGTACGCAACAAACTACTAATCCCTATGCTAAAACGTTTGGTAATAAATGCTATAGGTGTCAACAACCGGGGCATAATTCTAGTAACTGTCCTAATGGTCGGAAAGGGGTTAATCTGGTAGATCGTGATGAGTTTGATGAGGAGGATGGTTGTCCGATTGTTCATATTGATCCTAATGGTGATGATGAGGATGAGGGTGACGTTCATGAGTCTTTTGTGGTTCGCAAGGTTGTGTCCACTCCTCCTGTGGTGGACAATGGGGTGGCTGATTTTGAAAGGCACAATATTTTTCGTACGAAGGGGACGGTTCATGGTGTGGTAGCCAATGTTATTATTGATAGTGGAAGTAGTACAAACTTGGTGGCAAGGGGATTGGTGAATCGGCTCAATCTTGAAGTGAAGAAACGTCCCACTCCCTATGTTATTGGGTGGATTAATGCTACTGGCACACTTAAGGTAACTCATCAATGTGTTGTACCTTTTTCCATTGGTACTTATAGGGATGTAGTTACTTGTGATGTCGTTGATATGAGTGCTTGCCAGTTGTTGCTGGGACGACCGTGGCACTTTGATGTTGGTTCATTGCATTGTGGTCGTACGAATATGGTTAGTTTTGTGAAGGATGGTGTTCGCTTTACTCTCTCCCCATTACTTGATACGAGGAGGAATGTTCGTGATGGTGTGAGTAAGGGTATTATATCCATTTGTGTTCCCCCAAATTTATTTTCGGGTACACGAAAGCCTAAAGGGTTGATCAAGGGGAGGTCGGGGCGGAAGGTCAACAATGGGGGTCTAAAACTGCTAAACCATGTTCTTATTATAAAGGCAAGAATTCAGGGACGAATTCTTTTGAAGTGGGGGTGTATGATGTATCCCAAGATAACGCTGCAGCAAACCTGGACGGCGGGCTTGGCAGGTCGCGCGACATCAAGAGCCATGAAGCACGACTCGTGCTTAACATCACGAGTCGTGATGTTGTTCTGCACGACTGCTTGGGAGTTCACGATTCGTATCACGACTGAAGGAGGAAAGCACGACTCGTGAAGGAGGTCACGAGTTGTGACCTATGCGTTTTCAGATTCCGGATTGGTTTTAAATTCCTGTTTGACGATTATTTTGTTTCCTTTTTGAAGTGTTTTAAATTAGGACTCTTTTATTTTCCTTTTCCAAGTAGTTTAGGGTTTTGTTTAGAGTATAAGTACTCTCTTTCATTATTTGTTTGGGGATGCTTTTTGAATTATTATTTTTTTAATTAATTGCTTTGCAATTGTGAAGTCTCCATTGACTTGTTTGAAGTTTGAATCCCTTTTGGGGCTGATTTCTTCATACCTTCAAGAATCTCATCAACTTGGTGTTGTTCTTGCCAAACCCTAGTTCGTGGATTCGATCTAGGTCAAACAATACGTTTATTCGGTTGTTTGCCTATCCAGGTTACTTATTTTATTTTATTATTCCGCTGCGTTCATTCTAAATTACATCATTCATTAACTCGACACCCCTTCCCCAACTGCATCCTCGATCTTCCCCTTCCCCTTCCCCTTCCCCTCCCTCTCCTCAATGCGATAAGACACTAGTCATCCTCTTCCTCCTTCTCATCCCCCTACTCCGGGCGCCCTTTCCTCACCATTCCATTCCAGCCCCCCTTCCTAACAGCGTAATTTTTATATTAATTTTTGACTTGTAGATTATATGTTCTAGACATTTGTTTCACCACTTTTCAAAGTAAAGCCACCAAAAAAATCCCATTTTTATTAAAATATATACTCTATTTATTTAATATATAATTATTTTGTTTTATATAATGGGAGAGATTTTCCTTTTACATAACATAATCTCCCATTTCCAAATGTCTAAAACTTAAAATCAACAAAGTCAAAAAATAATACTCCTTTTTGCTTGTGTTTTCTCTTTCCCTCTCTCTCTCTCTTTGACATAAACACACTTGCACAAATGTGTATCTATGCAAGATCTGAACGTCAAATGGCCTAGAGTTCTCTCTCTCTCTCTCTCTCTCTCTCTCTCTCTCTCTCTCTCTCACACACACACACACACACACACACACACACACTTGCACAAATATATCTGCACCAGATCTATGATAAGATGAGCTGTAAATTGAGGCACTCCCCAATTGGTTGTTAAATCTCTCTTTCAATCGTGTGTTAACTTCTTTGCAGTTTAAGTTTCAGCATTTTCAGAGGCTTTGAGAAAGTCACCCTTATGAGACCCAAAGATGGATTATTATCTACAAAATACCCCCAAAAAAGAGATTTATTCTTTATCAGTTTTTTAAGCATGACAAAACCAAATTTACTCTTTTTTCAGATGTCTTAAGAAACTGAAAAATCTTCTATGACGTTACCTAAGATTCTTGCAAACTCACCTAATCTTACCCCTTAATTTCTTTTCCCATATTAAACAAAATATTCCCAATTCTTTCTTCTTTTTTATAAAAAAAAAAAATGGGTTTTTTATTAATAAATGACTTTATTTATTTCAAAAGTGGCAATTTAAAGTTCTAAAAATTGCATTTGATAAGGTTTGAACTCCTGACCTTTCGTGTCCCAATTCTTTCACTTCCAAACAAAGACTCAAAACAAAGACCACCGGTGATCCAACGGTTATAAGTTCCCAATAAAAACTTTTTTTGATCTTTTTTTTTTTTTTATCTGACAAGAAATATTAATCTCATTTATACATATCAGATTTAAAAAATAATTATGAAAAAGGGAGAAATACCCATCTGGTTTATAGCAACTGAGAGATACAATTTTGACCTAGGGGAATTTTTAAAAAAAAAAAAAAATCAAGTACCCATCACCATAACAAGAAGTCAAGAAAATAAACCCTAATTGAGTAAATTCAAACCAAAATAAAAAGGGGGAGACTTTTAAAAAGTACCCATCAATTAAATCTCATGTAATAAAACATAACTGGAAATTTTTGAACTTGAACTACTGTGCCCAGTGTGACTTATTTAATGAGTTTGAAGGAAAATGAAGGAGACTTGAATTGAACCCTAAATTGGGAATTAATTTGACATTTTTAAGAGAGAGAAAGAAATTTAAAGATTGTAAAAAAAAAACCTAATAAATCAGCTTTATGTATTGACAAAGCTGAGTGATGACATCTGTTAGGACCTAACTATGTAAGCCACATAGTTACCATAGGTTTTGACAAAGAAATATATCATATGTTATCTGACAGCCAAGATAACATATGACCTTGGACAGCTAAGACCTTGGACAGCTAAGCCATCAACTTCAATCTGCAATTCTATATATATCAACTGGACAGCTATGATTCAATCATCTCACAAAGATATCACTCAAAACCACTCATATACATTAATGTATCTAATTACATGTGTAGTATGATACTTTACATATTGCCTAAACCTTCTAGATCAAGAACTTAGCTCTGACAGCTAAGGTTCTCTCACAGCAAAGACTTCATCCCTCAACAGCTATGATCTTCAACATCAACAGCAATGAAGAAATCCTGTGATGACCAAGATGTGCCTTGCCCAATCTCTCCATACGAGATGTTGCCGGCTCATCTTCATAATAATCACATGCACAGTTGCGAGATTCCGGCTAATGCTTTCTCCAGTCAACAAAGGCACTAAATGCAACTCCAACATGCATTCACTCCCTTGTCTCCTTGTCTCCTCCAACGGCTATTTCCTAGCTTATAAAAGGAACTCTCCAAGGCGAAGACTTACCCCAATCTTCACACACACCCAACTTCTACAAACCTTGCATCCAAACCTTCTCAACCTGCAACCAACAATCAAAACAATATTAAGACACTTGGCGATCTCGGGTGTATAAACCGGCGATTTGTAAGAACCCCTTAAGGCCCGACTTTAAGTGGGTAGTGAGAATAGCTCGGATTAGAGCTTGATCCCTAATAGATTGTACTTATTAGGAAGAGGAAGTTCAAGGAACTTGCCTATTCAATCCTTTGTAAATCTTAACGGGAACTAGATTTAAGTGGATTGATCTCACTTGTCAAGGTTGACGGTGAGGGTGGACGTAGGAGGAGTGAACTACTGAACCACCTTAAAATTCCTTGTGTTCAATTGGTATTATCACACAACACACACACATATACACACACATACACTATTCACTTGGCTTTACATTATTTCAAACACTTGTATTCCGCTGCACATTTAACTCCAATCTTTAAAACCGGTTAACCTCGACGGCTAAGATTTCACCTCAGTTTGTCAAACCTTAAGCTGTCTAACCTTTAAATTGATTTAGAGTAAAACGGGACCTTTCAATTGGTATCGAGCTTGTCTTCACACACAAAAGTCTAACAACTTGTGAAGGATCAACTACCAACCCATCATGCCTCAACCAAGGAGAAATAATGAGAAAGACATTCCCCATATTGATGATGTGGATCATTTGAAATATATGCATCAAAAATTAAAACATACCTTGATGCCAATAGTATTTGGAATTGGTATGCCCTTGAAAATGAAGTCATATACCACTGTATCTGTTGATACAAATGGTGGACCTAGCAAAGTAAAATCTCGAGTGCAGACTGATTCGAAAGACGGCTAGTCGGTGCCAACCTTAAAGTCAAAAACATACTCCAAAAGAGTGTTAATGACTCTCTTGCTCAAGAAATTGCCAAGGAACCATCTGCAAAGGCCGCTTGGGAACTCATTCATACCAAGTTCCAAAAACACACTAGTGTTAGAACACTGAAAACCTATACAACCTTCTTAGACAACTTGACAACTTCAAATTCTACCCTGGTGAGAAAGTAAGTGCTTTGCAAAACCAAGGTTTGAAGACTTGGTAAGATCCATTGCTTGATCATGGTAAAACTTTTGAGAACCAAGACTTGTGTCTCAAAATATACTCCAACCTTCCTCAAGAATATGAAAAGGTAGCTTTGCCAATAAGAGAAGGCTCGAGAATGGAGCACCATGACTGTTGAACAATACTTTGGTAAACTTGAAGCCTATGAACTAGAAGGAATGATAAAACTTCAACTGTTCCCTCCATTTCACAAACTCTTGCCTTAGGCGCCCAAGAAACCACCCAAAAACCAATTACCCAACAAGATATTGATTCTATGGTTCTTCTCTCCCTCCAAAAGTAAACATTCCCTCAAATAACCTCTCCCAAGGAGATCTACCAAGCCTCATATCCATGGCTGTCGAAACACCTTGAGAGCACATAAGAAGTCCTTTGAGAGAAGCTATAGCCCATCCACCTACGATCAAGAGAACCCTAAAAAGAAAGTTGAATGCTTCAGCTGTAAGAAGCTTGGACATTACTCCTCATTTGTCTGAACCAAGGAAACCTAGGGAAAGTCGGACGGCTAAGAAATTCTCATACTCTAAAGAGATAATTCATAGTTCAAGATGCAAGCTGCTATAATTGCACAAAGAAGAAGAATGAGAAGAATAAAGAGCAAGTATTGATTCTTGACTCATCTAAGTTCGGTGATGAGGAATGTGAGTACGGTGACTACGAAAGTGAAGGAGAAGAAGCAATGATATGCTTGATGGTGGAGATGATGAAGACTCGAGACAATGAAGAGGATCTTGAAGCCTTAGGCATTCTTTGAGGAACTAAAGCAGTACCTCAATTTAATACCTTAAATAATGAAGAATTTAAACAATTAGTCGGTACTTTATTAATTCAAATAAAAGACACCAAAGCGGCTTTGCTTCATTACTCATGACAATCTATCCCAAAGTAAAACCATTGAGAATCTTGAAAAAGCCAATCAAGGTGCGAAAGTCCAAAACCTTATGCTTGAAAAAGCCAATGAAGATCGGCGACTATGAATTCCAAACTTGAAACCAATGTCAATCTTGAAAAGGAAAATGAAGCCTTCGGAAAGAAGTTTAAAACCTGGAATAGTTACGGAGAAGCCTTGACCCATTTTAGCTACAACCAAAGACTACCAAGTGACAAATCGGGAATTGGAGCTAACAACCCTACCATATACACATATACCCCTCTTGCGATGAAAGGGCAATTGACAAAATGGTTCTTGAAAGCATGAACTATGTCAAAGTCCAAGAAAATATTTATCCTATCCAAACCAAGGAAGATCTTAAGGAAAAAGGAAAAATGGATGAAGCTAGCTCCGGCCACGCGATGTATCAACTCCGAGATAGCCCCACTCACCTTGACAAAAATCATATAGCCATTCTAAAAGCAGTCAAAAGGAAAAGGAGAACAAGCAAGCAAAGGTAAATACATATGGCAAAAGAAAGGAATCAAGGAGCAAATTAAGGAGAACCAACCAAGACATGACGGACGGCGAGAGGTCTCCTAGACAACCAAGACATGGTGGACGGCGAGAGGTTCCCTAGGCAGTCAAGATATGGTGAGCAGTGAGGTCTCCAAGGCGGCAAAGATTCTATGATCATCACTCATATGCCAAACCTCAAAGACCTAAGCTGGCCATTCTCTAATGGAAGAAACCATGCCCAACACAATACCTCTCCTAGATCATCTCATAATTCCCCAAGCCATTCTCGGTTTCATAACCAAAATCTATTCTCTTCTCCCAACCAATTCCTTAATCAAACCCAACCTATTGCTCCCACTCCCTATATGCTTTGCAAATCATGGGATATTATAATGCCCTAAACCAGTACTTTGGAAAGAGAGCAATGAACAAAGCTAGGGGACCAAAGACATTCTAATCCTTTGGACCCAAAAGAATAAAGGGTACCATAAATATATTTTGTTGTTTTGTAGGAACCTAGGAAAGGAATATGGTACTTGGACGGTGGATGCGGCGGACACATGACTTACAACAAGGAGTGGCTACAACAATATGCCCCCAAAAATGGTCCAAATGTAACTTTTGGTGACAATTCTCAAGCGAAAGTCAAAGGATCGGGAAACCTTGTTACTAAAGATATTATTTTCACTAATGTATCTTATGTAGAAGGTCTCAAGCACAATTTGATTAGCCTTAGTCAGATTTGTGATAAGGGATATCATGTTGAATGTTCCAAGAACCCTTTGCATTGTCAAGGATGTCAACAACAAATCAATCCTCTTGGAATAAGAAAAGGCAATCTCTCTTGTCTAAACCTTGAAATTGTGGATTCCTCGGATGCCCATTGCCTTCTCTCCTTCGAGTCAATCGACATGTCTTGGTTATGGCACAAAAGATTAGCTCACCTAAACCTAAAAAGCATCTCAAAACTAGCCAACTCCAACCTAGTAAAGGCCTACCCAAAATACCCTTCAAAAAGGACAAGTTATGCAAAGCTTGTCAATGTGGAAAACAAAAGAAAACCTCCTTCACTTTGCCAAAACCGGACTAGATACCTCTAAACCTCTTCAACTTCTTCACATGGACCTTTTTGGACCTATCGAACTAGATCTCTTGGTGGAAAGAGATACTCTCTTGTTGTAGTTGATGACTACACTAGATTTACTTGGATCATCCTCCTTGAATCCAAAAAGGATACTTTGGAACAACTTGTCAAATTGTTCAATAAAATTCAAAACCAAAAGAGTTTATCCATCATCAAAATTAGATCGGATCATGGTAAGGAATTTGAGAACAACGGGTGTTGAAGAATCTTTGTGATCAAAAGGGATTGAGCATAACTTTTCTGCTCCTAGAACTCCTCGGCAAAATGGAGTTGCGAAAGAAAGAATAGAACAATTTGTGAGCGGCAAGATCTATCTTTGTCGAACACAACCTTCCCAAATATTTTTGGGGTGAAGCGATAACCACTTCTTTGTCTATGTTCAAAACAAAACCCTCATCAACAAGTTTCACTCCAAGACTCCTTATGAACTTTGGAATGGAAGAACACCAACCATTTCATACTTCCATGGCTTTGGAAGTAGATGTTTCATACACAACAATGGGAAAAATAATCTTGACAAATTTGATTCAAAGAGTGATGAAGGAATTTTCCTTGGATACTCCAATACAAGCAAAGCCTATAGAGTTTACAACAAAAGAAGACTTGTTGTAGAGGAATCAATTCATGTAGACTTTGATGAAAATAATGACCAAAGTCACCTTGAACTATGTGATTTTGATGAAGCTGTGGGCAACTCGGATAACCTTCACGAGGTTTCTCTGTTCATGACCCCTCTTGTCTCATCCACTGAAGAAGATTCACCTTCCCTTCCCTATATAGTGCCCAGAGACACAAATAAACAATCAACTTTGCACGACGGCCATGAATCCTCTCTCAGCGGCAATGGTGCATCGCTGACCATGATGCATCAATTAACCTTCCTTCATCCAAAAATCAAAATCCCCTTGAAGAAGACCCTATCCAATTTGATAACAACTCCTCTCAATCAAATCCTCAACCTGAAACAATTACCCACATTATCCCTCCAAACAAAAACATCTATATAGATCTGCCTATACACAAAATGGACATACCACCTAACATGCCTGTTCTTGACTCTCTTTGGAGTGCCTTCATCTCCCAAATTGAACCCAAAAAGATAAATGAAGCTCTCCAAGACCCCAGGCTGGATAGAAGCAATGGAGGAAGAGCTAGAGCAATTTGAAAGAAACAAAGTTTGGAAGCTTGTTCCTAAGCGAAAGAACCAAAGCTGTCATAGGAACAAGATGGGTGTTTAGGAATAAAATGAATGAAGAGGGTGTTGTAATAAGAAACAAAGCTAGGCTGGTTGCTCAAGGATACGAGACAAGAAGAAGGCATTGATTATGATGAGACTTTTGCACCGGTTGCAAGACTTGAAGCTATAAGGCTATTTCTTGCCTATGCTTCATTTAAGAAAATGAAAGTGTTTCAAATGGATGTTAAGAGTGCCTTTCTAAATGGAATCCTTAATGAAAAAGTGTTTGTTTCTCAACCTCCTGGATTTGAACATCCCAAATTTCCTGATCATGTATATAAATTGGACAAAGCACTATATGGACTTAAACAAGCACCAAGAGCTTGGTATGACACCCTATCCAGATATCTCCTTGGTAAAGGATTTACCAAGGGCCATATTGATAACACTTTGTTTATCAAAAAATATGGAGATGATCAGTTGCTCATCCAAGTCTATGTTGATGACATCATTTTTGGATCATCAAATGAAGACTTGTGCTTGAATTTGGGAATATTATGAAGGACCGGTTTGAAATGAGCATGATTGGTGAGCTTACATTCTTTTTGGGCCTTCAAGTCAAGCAAATGGAGGAAGGAATATTCATCAACCAAGCTAAATATACAAGGGACATGATCAAAAAGTTTGACATGCAATCTTCTTCACTGCTAAAACTCCTTTGTCAACCACAACCAAACTTCATGCGATCTGATGGCCAAAGTGTAAATCCAACACTTTACGGGAGCTACATTGGATCCCTTCTCTATGTAACGACTTCAAGACGACATTATGTTTAGTGTCTGTCTTTGTGCTAGATTTGAGGCAAATCCCAAGGAGTCTCATCTCTCTGCTTTGTCAAGAGAATTCGAGATATCTCAAAGGAACCCACGATTATGGATTGTGGTATCCTCTTTTGAATCCCCATTTTCTTTAATTGGATTCACCGACTACGATTATGCGGGGTGTAACCTAGATAGAAAATCCACAAGTGGTGGATGCCAATTCATTGGATCTAGAATCATTTCATGGTCAAGTAAAAAGCAAACCTCGGTAGCCACCTCAGCAGTGAAATTTGAATATATTCTTCTTTGGTTTGTGTTGTTCACAAATACTTTACCTCAAAAGTCAATTACAAGATTTTGGAATTGATACATCCAACATCCCAATCTTTTGTGACAACTCAAGTACCATTGCCATGACGAGAAAACCCTGTCCAACACTCAAAGACAAAGCATATTGAGGTCGAGACATCACTTCATCGAGACCATGTTGAAAAAGGAAACATTAGTCTTGCTAAAGTGTGTGCTTGAAAATAATGTCTCGACATCCTAACAAAGGCTATGGATGAGAAAAGATTTGAGATGTTGAGAGCAATGCTAGGCATGATTAATCTACCAAAATAAATCAAAGGGAAAAACTCTTATTCATTGGAACCAAACATGTTCTATGGCTGCTGTCAACAACATTTGTCGACTGACTAACCTATTTCTCAATACAAAAGCTTCTTACCTATCAAACCAAACTTCATTCCTACATTACGAAATTCAAACACCATAAAAACAACCATAAACCCATAGTACCAAAAGCTTCATCAACCCTCCTTCTCATCTCAACAAACACCTCTGAAAAGCCTTGGCTGACTAAGGGCTTTGTCAATCCTGTTTATCCCATGGGCGATCTTGGAAGCAATCATCCCCATATCCTCTATCACTATGAATAATGTCTGGAGCTTGGTATGCACTCTCTTTGATATCTCCATATCTCTCCAACCAAACGGGGTGCCTTTCCATGAATGGATCAATTGCGAGAGGTTGAGAAGCTGCAAAGAAGGGCAGAGACCCTCCTTGGCCACCATTCTTCAAGCTGCATTATAGGGAGGATACTCACTAAGTGGTGAGATAAAGCTGAAGGTACACGAAGAGTTTGCACTTACTGTGCAATGATAGCTTGATCGAGGCGAGGACCTTCATCTTCCTCACCATTTAGAGATTTGGACTCAAACACTTGAGAAATTGAGAAAACAACTTCATATAGACTTTGGAAGGAGAACTTTGCACTCCTGCAAAGTTATCTCGATTCCTTCAAGAACCTTTTGGCTAAGAGTTAGAGAATCCACAGTGACTTTGTGAATTCCTTGACGGCTATGAAATCGGGTTGACCAATTTTTGTGTCAACCTTAATCCTTTCATCCTTTGTCAAGCTTCACTAGCTCTCCCAAGGTATAAACCCTTTCAACTTTGTCCTTAAGCGGCCTACTTGACTCTCCTTCTCTCTCCTTTCTTGACGGCTTAACCTTAGGCGTCGGACGCTTGGTTCCCCCTTGAACTATCTTAGCCTTACCCTTACCTTTTGCTCTCTCTCTTAACCTATTCTCCTCACCTTCCAAAAGTGCTAATCTCTCCTCCTCCCAAAACTTTCTTCTTATCTCTCTCTCCTTCATCTCCTCCTCCTTATTGGGATCATCTTTGAGTATTTGATCCACCTCTGCTCCAAACCTATATCGGTTTGGAGCCTATATAACAGAAACTCCCTCTCAAACCTTGCCTCTCTTGTTTCATCTACCCTTGGACTTTGAAAAACAAGTCTCTTTGCGATCTTAGCCATTTTGCTAGGGTGAACTTTGAAACAAGTCTTCCCATTTCTCTATGAATGAAATGAATTTGGTAAATTTCTTCATACTGAATCATTTCCTTATATAGCCAAATTCGGTTTCGGTCAAATTAGAGGCAATGATCATTCAAAATAGACTTGGTGGTAATTAAGTCGACGGCTATGAATTTGGTTCTTGCCAAATCGAGGATGTTTTGGAACTTGCCACTAACATATATCTATTAATGACTCTGTTTATTCACTCTGAAATTTCGCCTTTGTGTACGGAAATAACTCCCATGTTTTATGGGAAGTTATTGTACAAGTAATGAGTGGAGACAAATATCACTTTGTTCATGAACAGTCTCCCTCTTAAATGCAAAATTTTAACCGTTGCGGTAACCCACGTATTAGCCGTTGAACTCCACCAATCCCCATATCAAAACTATCATTTAACCTTGCGATTTAATCCCTCGGTTAAACAATCACTATTCTCCCTTCCAAATTCATTCTTTAATTCCCTCTGTTCTTTTTCTCATAAACCCTAAATCTCTCTTGTTCTAAAGTTCAAACATGTCTTACCACGAAGCCCATGGATACTACATCAAACACGAGTTCTATGAGCACAATGTTGGAGCTCTCATCAAAGAACTCTTGGAATCCAATCATCTTTGCAATATGATGGAAGCTCAACCTCCTATCTATGAGAAGGCTGTGCGAGAGAAATTTTTATGAAAGGAGAAAGACTATCATCGGGGCAATCAAAACCATCATTGAAGGTGCTTGAAATCAATGTGACCCCCAAGATTGTGTCCAAGGTTTACAACATTCCCATCAAAAGCAATGGTATTTCAAATCTCTGGAATAGAAAGGACAACAACACGGAACCCTTCTACAAAAGGTTCTTTGACAAACCAAGCTGCAATTATCTATTGGTTCGGGACAAACCAATCAAAAGAAGGACCTTGATTTGTTCAAATCAACCCTAATGGATGTTGTGATCAAAGGGTTTGATGGAAAGCGATCATCATTTGATCAAATAAGTCCCAATGAATGGAAGCAAGCCCTAAGTTTGATAACCAAAGAAGTTAAGCTGGAGTGTTGCCTTACTTCACAACTTTCAATTAGCCATATCTCCCTCTCCTTGGAAATACAAGAAACAAAATCCAAGGATGAACAATTTCAGATTCATGAGTGAAATTCTCCATCATATTATTCCAAGGTTGAATCCTCCCCTTAGGATGAGTGGCTTGAGTCTGCGGCTTTAGTATCAACCGAAGCTTCAATTTGAGCACCTTCAAGGCGAAGGGCAAGAAGAAATTAGAGCTTGGGGACGGCTACGAGAATTTTGATGAAGCCTCTCAAAGATTGAAAGAGAAAAGCGAGAAGGATATGAAGATATGGCAGGGGATTGGTGAACATGGTGAATGATAAAAGATCCAAGAGAAAGCATGACAAAGGTGTTGTCATAAAAGAAAGAGCTCAAGAGACTTCCCAAGCCAAAATCAAAAGAAGAAAAAGCCTAGCCAAGATGAAGAAAACAGGGAAAGGGAAAGAAGCTTAGTAAAGGAAAGCAAATTCAAGAGGAGATAGTTTGTTGAGCAAGAAAGTACTCAAGAAAGCGACAAAGGAAAGATGGTAGGCGAGGAACATGCGACGGTGAAGAGACTCGAGTCGAGATCCTATCTACAAGGATATTGATGAGTATGATGGTGAAGAAGAAGAAATCCACGATCTTTGTGTTTCTTTGGTGAAGCCCAAGGTGATGAGTTTGATGAAGATATGAGAAGAGCATTCTTGAATCACTAATGGAAGTGAGGACGGCTAAGGTTGGACGATCATGCGGGGACGGCTATGGAAGCTTCATCCACGACGGCTAAGGTTGTCTCAAGTGCTGAAACCCCATCCAAGGTAATCTCTAAGCCTTCTCCTACTCTCGGTACTTTCTCTAGGAAGAGAAAAACGAGATATAAATGCTCCCTATCCAAAAAGTTGAAACCAACCACTCCTCAACCCTCATCATCCAAAGACCAATCTAGTTCACCTCATGACTACTGTGGCTCAAGGCATCCTAAATCTTAATCCCTCTAACATTAGTCCAAATGAGCCAAGTGTTGAAAAAGATAGGGGGAATAGCTCTAGCTACGAAAAGGATGAGCCTACGGTGGGGGAATAAAAGCCCTATGTCTCCCATTCGACGGCTATCCCTCTCTCAAGTCAAGAATCTCCCTCGACGGAGTCCCTCGGATCCTTCCCCATCCACGAAAACATTTTAAAGGCTTACGAAGGACTTTCCTTAGAGGATCCCATGCATGTCCCTGCTGTTATCTATTACTTAAGACAAGTGCTAACGAGAGGAAGAAACCCAAAAAGCCACGAAACTTATCAAACACGAGAGATTTGGCCAAGAAAGTAACCATTCTGAACACGAAACCATTTACGCACAGAACCCATTCTGAACCTGAACCTATTCACGCTCCACGAACCCATTCTGGCCGAACCTCAACCCATTCTTGATCCTGAACCTCAATCGGCCAAGAATCTCAATTTAAACCTAGTGAGGCCGATCAAAACCAAGAAAGCTGTTGATCCCTCCTTTGAATCTGAAATCCTTCCTACTTATGAACCTTGGATTTTAGATTGTGACATTGACTTTTCCTTCCCCTCTATCATGGCTGCCCACCAAAGATTGAAGGATATTTCCCATTTCCACTGAAATTGCCAATCCTCACCTAGTCTCCAATCCTTGGCTACATTAAGCAAAAATTCCATTATGATTCATGCAAGGAATAGATGTGGCCTCATAGTGTTTGCCCATGAGGAATGGAAAAAGTCTGAGAATAGCTCTTCCCAACTCCTTCTTTCACAAAGCCCCCTTACTACCCAACTTCATGGATATCTCTACCATAATAGATTGGGAAATGTTGTTCTCCCAGCTCCTCTCTTCAAATATCAATGAATGCATTTATATGCCTTCATCCACAGTGTATGCCCTGTGCATTGAGCTTGCCAAAGAAATGTATTGGAGGATTTGCCTCAATAAATCCATTATCATGTTTTGTCATTACAAGACCAAGCTTGGCCCTATGTTTCCCCCTTCATCTTGAGTACCCTCTTCTTTCATTCCCTAAACACAAGATCTCTCCAATCCAACCTTCCTCCAAACTTCAATCCTTCAACTTTTGTGCCCCCATATCATGTGACCATTACGAGACATGCAAAGATTTACAAGGTCAATGATAACCAAGATGAGACACATTTTGGAAGCCTCAAGCGTGTCAAAATGCGAGAGGAAGGCCTCGAAAAGAAAGGCCATTGAATCGATGAAGAAGGCTGTGAACCTGGGAAAAAGAGCCTCTGTGTCTTGCTCCAAATGTTATTGTGTCAAGTGATGATGAAGATAGTGCTCTGTGATGAAACGGCATCAACTCTCAACCTCTCTTGTTCTCACTGTCTCAACCGATGAAGAGAGTGCTACTTGCGAGAAAGAGAGGAGATCCTTGCGGCAAGAAGAGAAAGAGATGAATTTTCTTAAGAAAATGTTATGTCTTTTTGGATAAGTCCTCTTTTAAATCCCTACCTTTAATTCCTGCTTTTAAAAACATTGTTTATTTTGGATAATATGTTTTGTTTTAAAGACTCGATTGATTGAATCAAGAAGATTGTTCTCATCTTCATTGGTATATTCATTCTTGAGTATCTTGCAGGTTATATCTTTATTAGATATATTACTTTGCCAAAAAAGGGGAAATTGTTAGGACCTAACTATGTAAGCCACATAGTTACCATAGGTTTTGACAAAGAAATATATCATATGTTATCTCGACTGACCCAAGATAACATATGACCTTGGGCGAGCTAAGACCTTGGACGGACTAAGCCATCAACTTCAATCTGCAATTCTATATATATCAAGCGGACGGCTATGATTCAATCATCTCACAAAGATATCACTCAAAACCACTCATATACATTAATGTATCTAATTACATGTGTAGTATGATACTTTACATATTGCCTAAACCTTCTAGATCAAGAACTTAGCTCGACGGCTAAGGTTCTCTCACAAAGAAAGACTTCATCCCTCAACGGCTATGATCTTCAACATCAACGGCAATGAAGAAATCCTGTGATGACCAAGATGTGCCTTGCCCAATCTCTCCATACGAGATGTTGCCGGCTCATCTTCATAATAATCACATGCACAGTTGCGAGATTCCGGCTAATGCTTTCTCCAGTCAACAAAGGCACTAAATGCAACTCCAACATGCATTCACTCCCTTGTCTCCTTGTCTCCTCCAACGGCTATTTCCTAGCTTATAAAAGGAACTCTCCAAGACTGAAGACTTACCCCAATCTTCACACACACCCAACTTCTACAAACCTTGCATCCAAACCTTCTCAACCTGCAACCAACAATCAAAACAATATTAAGACACTTGTAATCGATCTCGAGGTGTATAAGGCGGTTTGTAAGAACCCCTTAAGGTGACTTTAAGTGGGTAGTGAGAATAGCTCAGATTAGAGCTTGATCTCTAATAGACTGTACTTATTAGGAAGAGGAAGTTCAAGGAACTTGCCTATTCAATCCTTTGTAAATCTTAACGGGAACTAGATTTAAGTGGATTGATCTCACTTGTCAAGGTTGACAGTGAGGGTGGACGTAGGAGGAGTGAACTCTGAACCACCTTAAAATTCCTTGTGTTCAATTGGTATTATCACACAACACACACACACATATACACACACATACACTATTCACTTGTCTTTATATTATTTCAAACACTTTTATTCCGCTGCACATTTAACTCCAATCTTTAAAACCAGTTAACCTCTGACAGCTAAAATTTCACCTCAGCTGTCAAACCTTAACTGTCTAACCTTTAAATTGATTTAGAGTAAACAGGACCTTTCAACATCTTTCAAGAACAGTACTTTTGTTTTGTGAGGTTAAAACTGACTGACATATGAAATTAAGGAAGTGTCATGAGATGGGGAAGGACTGAGCAAATGGGAGCTTGACAACTTCCTTTGTAGGCCTTTCCAACCTATCCCTTACTCATCACTTGTGTACACACACTATGTGTGTGAATTCTCTCTCTCTCTCTCTAAGAGTGTGTGTGTGTGAGAGAGAGAGAGATGTAGAAGACATGAACAGAAATGGAGGAAGGAGATATAGGGGGAAGCTGATCTCATGAGTTGTTTGGGGTAGACCTTACTAAATTTCTTTGTTTTGCTTACAACAACAACCCATTTCCCATTTTTTAACATCAGATCTATATATTGTATGTACCAAAACAATGAACTGAAAATCAGATCATAAACTGCAAAGAAACCAAAGCTGATTAAGGTAAAGAAACAAAATAGAAATAAATATAGAAAACACCAACTGAATCTTTGTTTAGCACCTCTCAAAACATGATTGTGTCCTTCTAAGAAAATAGTATAAGATCAACCAGTTGATAAATTCTCCTTTTGGAAGGACAAATAAATCAAGAACTGGAAAGGGTAAAATAGTGTAGTAATCAAGCCCTTGAATATGAATATAATTAAACTTGTACCTGTTATTAGCATACTCGTAAAGGCGACCACGGCTCGAGAAGACAATTAGAGCAACCTCAGCATCACAAAGAACAGATAATTCATAGGCTTTCTTGAGCAAACCATTTCTGCGCTTGCAGAATGTGACTTGGCGATTAGTAGTGTTTTCGATCCGCTTGATCTCGATCTTTCCTCTCCCCAATTTTCTCTGGGGAGAGAGATCCCCTGAATCGCTTGGAAAAGACATGGTTTCAGCTGAATCAGACCACAAAAATGAACATCAATACCATATTTAGTTCCCATTACTATAAGCAAACATCAAACTGATCTAAGTAACAATTAAAATTATTAAAAGGGTCATTGCACTACTAGAAATTTATGTTTTAGCCACTAATTTTCACCACAAAAAAAGTTGGTTGCTAACCAACCAACTTAGTAGAGACGGACCTTTTGTAATTGCTATGTAGCTACTAAATACATTTGAATTGCAACCGAATTGCAACTAGTTTGTAATTCAATTGCAATTCGATTCTGATCGGTTACATTTCAGTGAAATTAGCCACTAAAAAAGATCTTTTTCTACTTATTTGATTCGTTAGTAGTCGAAATTTATCGGTGGCAAAAACAGTAGCTAAAACATAATTTTTTTGTAGTGCACTACTAGAAATTTATGTTTTAGCCACTAATTATCACCACAATGATCCCCTTAAAAAAAAAAAAAAAAAAAAAAAAAAAAAGTTGGTTGCTAACCAACCAACTTAGTAGAGATGGACCTTTTGTAATTGCTATGTAGCTACTAAATACGTTTGAATTGCAACCGAATTGCAACTAGTTTGTAATTCAATTGCAATTCAGTTACAGTTCGATTACATTTCAGTGAAATTAGCCAGTAAAAAAGATCTTTTTCTACTTATTTGATTCGTTAGTAGTCGAAATTTATTGGTGGCAAAAATAGTAGCTAAAACATAATTTTTTTGTAGTGTTGTTAAATCTCAAAAAAAAAAAAAAACTACTTGAACTCAAACTAAAAGGTATAACATCCAAGAATTCCAACATCTGTTATTCTTAGGGGAATCAAGAGAACCAATTTCAGATTGTTGACTTCATATGTTTGAGCTGATAACTAACCTGATGAAGAAACAAAGGGAAAGGGGATGATATGATTAAGGAAAAGAGCTAGTGAAAAAGTTTATTGGGGATTTCTCTCTCTCTCTCTCTCTCTCTCTCTCTCTCTCTCTCTCTCTCTCTCTCTCTATTTCTATTTTTTTTTCTTTTTTTTCAGACAAATCTAAACAGGAAAGATGCAGAAAATGGAAGTGGGGAGAAGGAAGAGACGGGTATTTATAAAGTAGACAATGACCTTTATCTATGATAATAACAAACAACTCTCTTGACCCTAATCACTTGTCTTTGTTACTAGTAGTTTATATAAAACCTTGCTATTTAATTGGTGGTTTATATTGAAGAAGCAGCAAATTACAAAGTCTAAATAAGGAATTCACATCTCAAAGATTCATGACACTTCTCCTCCATCCAATTTTCAAGTTTTCTTGTGAATTATAAGAGAGAGAGAGAGAGAGAGGGGACCTGTGAATGTGATTTTCTAAGGGGTGAATGGAACTTTGGACTATGTTACACTCAAGCTTTGATCTTTTAGCATAAATATCAACATATGTAATTGAGGTTTTACATTAAAATCAATTGGTGCTAAGGAGAGTGGTGTATATATATATATATATATATATATATATATATATATATATATATATATATATATATATATATATATATATATATATATATATATATATATATATATATATATAAACACACAAGCAATTGAGAAATCGAAAAGAGAAAGAGATGTAATGGTTTGGGGTTTTGAACTATGTCTCTGTATTATTATGTGTAATGTCTCATTTTTTTTTTACATAGGGTTACAATTATCTTTTATATAACACAAACCCTAGTCTAAACAAAGACCTAAATAAACAGAAGCCCGTCAAGCCCAAAACCCCCCGGCTGACCTTGAGGCGGCCGCCTCGGCATACTCCAGGCGCCCGCCCGGCGATGGCAAACCACGGCCACACCTTCGGTCTTCTAGGCGTCCGCCTCGCTAGATCCCAGGCGCCCGCCTCGCCTTTGACAAGTCACGGCAACACCTACTGCCTTCGAGGCGCTCACCCATGCGGCCGCCTCAAAGCCTCAACCCACGCCCCAGGCCACTGCCATCCAGGCGCCCGCCTTGGCATCCATGAGGCGCCAACCTCAGCTTCAGTGAATCGAGCCATAATCCTACAATCTCCACCTTGGCGAGCATTCACCCAACCCAAAAGAAGATACAAGGAACCAACTCGAACCACCCCATCTCAAACAGCTGGAGATGTGCAACAAATTCAAGCAGTGCTTGAACTTGTCAGTAGTAACCGACTTTGTCAACATGTCAGCAGCGTTCTCCGTGGTGTGAACCTTCTCTAGCACAACCTCACCCATATCAATCAACTCCCGAATCTTGTGAAACCGAACGTCAATATGTTTCGTCCGTTGATGATAAATATGATTCTTTGCTAGAAAAATCGTGCTTTGACTATCACAACGCAGCTTCACTCCACCTTGCTGAATTCCCAACTCTGTGACTAAGCCCCGAATCCATAAGGCTTCCTTTGCAGCTTCAACAGCTGCCATGTACTCCGCTTCCATTGTAGACAATGCAATAATGGACTGAATCATAGACCTCCAACATATAGGTCCACCTACGAGTGTAAACGCATAACCCGTAGTCGACTGCCTGCGATCCAAGTCGCCCACATAATCTGAATTTACATACCCCACAACAGAAAGCTCCTCACTCTTTCCTTGAAACATGATGCCATGATCCATAGTGCCCTTCAAGTATCTAAGAATCCACTTAACTGCTTCCCAATGTCGTTTACCCGGATTCGCCATATACTTGCTAATTACACTAATAGCTTGCGCCAAATCTGGCCTAGTGCAAACCATAGCATACATGAGACATCCCACTGCGCTTGCATAGGGAACCTTTGACATACTCTAATTTCTTCAGTCGATCTCGGGGAATCTGAGGCAGATAAATTAAAATGACTCGCCAATGGTGTCTTCACAGATTTTGCATCCCGCATATTGAACCTTTCCAACACCTTTTCCACGTAGCCGGCTTAAGACAACCACAATCTCCTAGATTTCCTGTCTCGGCGAATCTCCATCCCAAGAATCTTCTTGGCTTCCCCCAAATCCTTCATGTCAAACTCTTTATTCAACAAAGCCTTCAACTGATTGACCTCGTTCTTGCTTCTACCCGTGATAAGCATATCATCCACGTAAAGTAGCAGAAAAATATATGAGCCATCATCAAGGCTCTTCACATAAACGCAGCAATCATACTCACATCTCTTGTAGTCAATACGTGCCATGTAGGAATCAAATCTCGTGTACCACTGCCTCGGAGATTGCTTCAGCCCATAAAGTGATTTCTTCAATTTACAAACCAAACGCTCCTGCCCGGGCTCCGTGAACCCATGTGGTTGCTCCATGAAAATCTGCTCATCCAACTCACCGTGTAGAAACGTAGTTTTCACATCCATTTGCTCCAACACCAAATCATAATGAGCGACAAGACCCAACACAATCCGAATGGAAGTATGTCTCACAACAGGCGAAAATATTTCATTATAATCCACCCCCTCTCGCTGCGAGTACCCCTTTGCTACCAATCGAGCCTTGAACTTTTCCCCCTCTTTTTCTGATACCGCTTCTTTACGCTTGAAAACCCACTTGCAAAGCACGCTTCCCTTTAGGAAGCTCCACCAAATCCCATGTATCGTTCTTGTACAAAGACTCCATCTCCTCCGCCATAGTCGTGACCCACTTATCCTTTTTCGGACTGTTTATTGGCTCCTTAAAAGAATTTGGGTCTCCACTACTAAGAACTGTTGGTGATTTTATATCATCAACTTATTTTATTGTAATGGTGATTTACTAAAGAGATCAATGTGATTCGTATTAGACTCGGATACGAGTAAGGGAAAGTGTGGAGTACACACTCGTTTGAGCTAAAACGAAGTCAACCTCGATAAAGAAGTAAAAGTTAAAGGGTAGCACATTTTGCTGATGTGCTCGGCCGAGCAGAGTCCTTGACTCGGCCGAGCAGAGCTTAGCAGATTGGCCAAGTTTGCAGGTGTCATGCTCGGCCGAGGCAAGTGCCTTGCTCGGCCGAGCAGTATGAACAACACGGCCGTGCAGTTCATAAGACACGGCCGTGCAGCTTGGCTAAATTCAAATGGACATGTGTGCTCGGCCGAGCGAGTCCCTTGACTCGGCGAGCGGTTCTGAACAGTGCCGGTTCAAGGCGAAAAGTCATATCTTTTGGCTAAAGTTATGTCTTTTGGTTATACCTTTTAACTCATACCTCTCCATCTGTATAAATACAGGGATTGATCTCAGTTGTAGATACATGAAAAACACAAGTGATACAACAATAACGAAAGCAAAACAATTCTCTAGTTTTTTGATTTGTTCTCTTTGCCTAGAAAACAAATTGCGTGATTGTCTTATCCCAATAAGGATTTCGTGTAACCCAGGCAATAAGGGTCGAAATACTTTATTCGGAAAGTGGATTATACACGATTCAATCATATATCCGGAAGCACCATTAGTATCAAAGACCCTAATTCCCCTACAAACGAATAAAGTATTTGGTGATACTCATGGCTGGTGGAAGTACTGTGAAGGAGATGACAACAAAGTTTGGAAAGCTAGACAAGTTTGAAGGGCAAGATTTCAGACGTTGGCAAAAGAAGATGCACTTCCTTTTGACAACATTAAAGGTGGTGTATGTTCTATCTACTCCAATTCCAGAATTGCTTGAAGAGGATAACTTGGAGGCCGTCAGACGTAGATCGAAGTGGGAGAACGATGACTACATCTGCAGAGGACACATATTGAACGGTATGTCTGATCCTTTATTTGACATTTATCAAAATGAGGAGTCTGCTAAAGAGTTATGGGATTCTCTTGAATCCAAGTACATGGCAGAGGATGCTTCTAGTAAGAAGTTCCTTGTGAGTAATTTTAACAATTACAAGATGGTCGATTCTAGACGTGTCATGGAACAATTCAATGAACTCCTTAGAATCCTTGGACAATATACTCAACATGGGTTAAAGATGGATGAGTCAATATCGGTTTCAAGTGTGATTGATAAGTTGCCTCCCTCCTGGAAGGATTTCAAACACACTTTGAAACATGGTAAAGATGATCTATCTTTGGTTCAACTTGGTAGTCACTTGCGCATAGAGGAATCTCTAAGGGCGCAAGAGAATGACAAAGGCAAAGGAAAGGAAGTTGGTGGACCATCGGTCAATATGATTGATGATGGTAGAAACAAGAACAAAGGAAAGAAACGTAGTTTCAATGACAATGGTTACGGTTCCAACAAGAAGCCTAAATTGGCTTGTTGGAAGTGTGGCAAATCTGGTCACTTTAAGAAGGATTGTCGTGTTGGAAACAACAAGAACGGCGCAAGCACAAGTGGTTCGGGAAAGGGGTCTAAGGACCATTCTCAAAACCAAGGTCAGAATTTAATACATAGTTGGAACAGTTTTATTAAAAATTCTGTTTCAACAATTTCTGAGGCATTTTATGTGCAGGATGATGCTATTGCGTGGTGGATTGATTCCGGTGCCACAACTCATGTTTGTAAGGATCGTTGTTGGTTTAAGACATACGAACCAATGGAAGACGGATCAGTCCTTTACATGGGTGATGACCATTCCGCTCCTATTCAAGGAAGAGGAAGTGTGGTGTTGGAATTTAGTTCGGGAAAAACTATTTCTTTGTTTAATGTTTTATATGTACCTAAACTTCGTAAGAATTTAATTTCTGGTCCTGTCTTGAACAAGTGTGGCTATAAACAAGTTTATGAGTCCGATAAGTATATCTTATCAAAGTCGGGTGTATTTGTAGGATTTGGTTATTATAACAATGGAATGTTCATGTTGAATTTAAATAAAATTCCTAGTTCTGTTTATATGACTTCTGTTATTATCAATTCTTCGTAATGTCATGCTCGGTGGAAAATGTAATATTTCGAAAGGCTTTCAATTCTTAATGTAAGATTATCCCATTTTTGAACATAGCCACCATCATTAGATGCGTTGTGAGTTTGTTCAAATGCATAGCCACGCATTTAATAATGTGTTGTGAGTATGCGGATCTACTTGCTTTGGTTGAATATTGATTCACCATTAAGTTAAGAATTGATAAGTATTTCGGATGAATTTCAAATGAATGATCATTTGATTGAGGTAGGGATCAAGAGATCAAATTGAATCTCAATACTCTTACTGTTATAGTATAGAGGAGGATCCAAGAACCTATGATGAAGCAATAAAATCTCGAGATGCTGGGTTTTGGAAAGAAGCAATCGATGATGAGATTGGTTCTATTATGGAAAATAATACATGGGTCTTGTCTGATTTACCACCAGGCTGTAAACCTTTGGGGTGCAAATGGATCTTCAAAAAGAAGATGAAAGTCGATGGAACAATTGACAAGTTTAAAGCTCGATCGGTAATCCAAGGCTTTAGACAAAAGGAAGGGATCGATTACTTCGATACCTATGCACCGGTTGCTCGTATCACTACTATTAGATTTCTGATAGCTTTGGCAGCTATTCAGAATCTATTGATCCATCAAATGGATGTCAAAACAGCATTTCTAAATGGTGATTTAGAAGAAGAAGTGTATATGAAACAACCGGAAGGTTTTGTTATGCCAGGTAATGAGCATAAGGTATGTAAGTTAATTAAGTCATTGTATGGGCTGAAGCAAGCACCTAAGCAGTGGCATCAAAAGTTTGATGAGGTTGTTTTGTCGAATGGTTTTGTATTAAATCAGTCCGACAAATGTGTATATAGCAGATTTGATGAAACCGGTAAAGGTGTAATCATCTGCCTATATGTTGATGACATGCGATTTTTGGCCTTGACCAAAAAGTAGTTGATAAAACTAAGAAGTTTTTATCATCAAAGTTTTCTATGAAGGACATGGGAGAAGCCGATGTTATTCTTGGTATAAAGATTAAACGGATGAACAAGGGAATCGCAATTTCACAATCTCATTATATTGAGAAAATTCTCAAGAGGTTTAATTGTGAAGATTGTTCTAAGATTAGTACTCCCATGGATCCAAGCGAGAAACTTGTGTCTAATCTTGGTAAACTGTGTCACGGCTTGAATACTCAAAAGCCATTGGCGGTTTGATGTATGCTATGACGGGCACTCGACACGATATTGCATATGCGGTAGGAAGATTGAGTAGGTTCACTAGTAACCCTAGTAAACAACATTGGCATGCTATAACAAGGGTGTTCAAGTACTTAAAAGGGACTATGGACTATGGTTTATAGTATAGTGGACATCGTTCTATTTTAGAAGGTTACACAGATGCCGGATTGGATCAACCAAGAAGATTCATCTTCTACGAGTGGTTGGGTGTTCTTGCTTGGAGGAGGTGCCATTTCTTGGGCTTCTAAAAGCGGACATGTATTACACATTCTACAATGGAATGCGAGTTTGTAGCATTGGCTGGCTTTGGAAAAGAAGCGGAGTGGCTTCGGAACTTGATATATGAGATTCCATTATGGCCAAAACCGATATCACCAATGTCTATCCATTGTGATAGTGCTGCCACTTTGGCTAGGGCCTATAGTCAAATTTATAATGGCAAGTCTAGACACTTGGGTGTCAGACATAGTATGATTCGGGAGTTAATCATGAATGGTGTGATATCAGTTGAGTTTGTTCGGTCGCAACAAAATTTTGGCTGACCACTTGACGAAGGGGTTAGCCAGAGACTTGGTAAATAAGTCTGCAATGGGAATGGGATTAAAGTCCATTTAATCCTCTAATTGTGAGATACCCAATTCCCTTCTAATACAACGTTAGAAGCTTGAATTCAATGTGGAAAGCTCGCAGTTGGAGATTGGAACACATGTTATTATCTTTCCCAAGGTATGTGTTCAGACCTGCAAGTAAACCTAGGTTGAAGAATATCTTCTTAATAGTTCCTTTGAAAAATTGCAAATGCAGGTGCAAGACTAAAGGAACTACCTTAATGAACATGAAGTTTTGCCGCTTCAAGAAACTAGGACTTGGCTTCCTATATGTTCACCAATGGATATGGACACATGGCTTGTAAAGTGTCAAGATTAAACAAAGAGAATTATGCGAACTTATGTGTATAGTATCTTCAGGTATTCATATGAGTTGACGGGTTCAATCGTTACGACACCACGATTCTCGAGTATTTGAAATGTGTATTATACTAAGATGAAAATTCAATCGCAAGACATTTTCATTTATGCATTCGTTTGTTTCGTTATTTATAAAAGTTTAGTAAATCAAAGGATTACATTAAAATGGAGGGGATTTGTTGGTGATTTTATATCATCAACTTATTTTATTGTAATGGTGATTTACTAAAGAGATCAATGTGATTCGTATTAGACTCGGATACGAGTAAGGGAAAGTGTGGAGTACACACTCGTTTGAGCTAAAACGAAGTCAACCTCGATAAAGAAGTAAAAGTTAAAGGGTAGCACATTTCTTGATGTGCTCGGCCGAGCAGAGTCCTTGACTCGGCCGAGCAGAGCTTAGCAGATTGGCCAAGTTTCTGGAGTGTCATGCTCGGCCGAGGCAAGTGCCTTGCTCGGCCGAGCAGTATGAACAACACGGCCGTGCAGTTCATAAGACACGGCCGTGCAGCTTGGCTAAATTCAAATGGACATGTGTGCTCGGCCGAGCGAGTCCCTTGACTCGGCCGAGCGGTTCTGAAGCAGTGCCGGTTCAAGGCGAAAAGTCATATCTTTTGGCTAAAGTTATGTCTTTTGGTTATACCTTTTAACTCATACCTCTCCATCTGTATAAATACAGGGATTGATCTCAGTTGTAGATACATGAAAAACACAAGTGATACAACAATAACGAAAGCAAAACAATTCTCTAGTTTTTTGATTTGTTCTCTTTGCCTAGAAAACAAATTGCGTGATTGTCTTATCCCAATAAGGATTTCGTGTAACCCAGGCAATAAGGGTCGAAATACTTTATTCGGAAAGTGGATTATACACGATTCAATCATATATCCGGAAGCACCATTAGTATCAAAGACCCTAATTCCCCTACAAGAACAACATATGAAGCCATGTCTTCAAACCCATACCTGACAGGTGGTTTGATTACTCTCTTAGGTCTCCCAACTGAAGTACTAGCCGCTTCAGTTCCTGTGAATGTGATTTTCTAAAGAGTGAATGGATCTTTGGACTATGTTACACTCAAGCTTTGATCTTTTAGCATAAATATCAACATATGTAATTCAGGTTTCACCTTAAAATCAATTGGTGCTAAGGGGAGTGGCATATATATATATATATATATATATATATATATATATATATATATATATATATATATATATATATATATATATATATATATATATATATATATATATATATATATATGTTGTGCAATCGCAGCGGAAGCTAATTGACAAAACCAAGAACACATACAAGCAATTGAGAAATCGAAAAGAGAAAGAGATGTAATTGTTTGGGGTTATGAACTATGCCTCTGATTATTATGTGAAATGTCTCATTTTTTTTACATTGGGTTACAATTATCTTTTATATAACACAAACCCTATCCTAAACCAAGACCTAAATAACCAGAAGCCCGTTAAGCCCAAAACCCCCCGGCTGACCTTGAGGCGCCCGCCTCGGCATACTTCAGGCGCCCGCCTGGCGACGGCAAACCACGGCCACACCTTCGGTCTTCCAGGCGTCCGCCTCGCTAGATCCCAGGCGCCCGCCGCGCCTTTGACAAGCCACGACCACACCTACTGCCTTCGAGGCGCTCGCCCAAGCCTCACCCATGCGGCCGCCTCAAAGCCTCAACCCACGCCCCAGGATACTGCCTTCCAAGTGCCCTCCTCGGCATCCATGAGGCGCCCGCCTCAGCTTTAGTGAAGCGAGCGATAATCCTACAATCTCCACCTTGGCGAGCATTCACCCAACCCAAAAGAAGATATAAGGAACCAACTCGAACAACCACATCTCTAACAGCTGGAGATGTGCAACAAATCCAAGCAATGCTTGAACTTGTTAGTAGTAACCGGCTTTGTCAACATGTCAGCACCGTTCTCCATGGTGTGAACCTTCTCTAGCACAACCTCACTCATATCAATCAACTCCCGAATCTTGTGAAACCGAACGTCAATATGTTTCGTCCGTTGATGATAAATATGATTCTTTGCTAGAAAAATCGTGCTTTGACTATCACAATGCAGCTTCACTCCACCTTGCTGAATACCCAACTCTGTGACTAAGCCCCGAAGCCATAAGTCTTCCTTTGCAGCTTCAACAGCTGACATGTACTCCGCTTTCATTGTAGACAATGCAATAATGGACTGAATCATAGACCTCCAATATATAGGTCCACCTGCGAGTGTAAACGCATAACCCATAGTTGACCGCCTGCGATCCAAGTCGCCCGCATAATCTGAATCTACATACCCCAGAACAGAAAGCTCCTCACTCTTTCCTTCAAACATGATGCCATAATCCATAGTGCCCTTCAAGTATCTAAGAATCCACTTAACTTCTTCCCAACGCCGTTTACCCGGATTTGCCATATACTTGCTAACCACACTAACAGCTTGCGCCAAATCTGGCCTAGTGCAAACCATAGCATACATGAGACATCCCACTGCTCTTGCATAGGGAACCTTTGACATACTCTGAATTTCTTCAAGCGAACTCGGGGAATCTGAGGCAGATAAATTAAAATGACTCGCCAATGGTGTCTTCACAGATTTTGCATCCCGCATATTGAACCTTTCCAACACCTTTTCCACGTAGCCGGCTTGAGACAACCAAAATCTCCTAGATTTCCTGTCTCGGCGAATCTCCATCCTAAGAATCTTCTTGGCTTCCCCCAAATCCTTCATGTCAAACTCTTTACTCAACAAGGCCTTCAACTGATTGACCTCGTTCTTGCTTCTACCCGCGATAAGCATATCATCCACGTAAAGTAGCAGAAAAATATATGAGCCATCATCAATGCTCTTCACATAAACGCAGCAATCATACTCACATCTCTTGTAGCCAATACGCACCATGTAGGAATCAAATCTCGTGTACCACTGCCTCGAAGATTGCTTCATCCCATAAAGTGATTTCTTCAATTTACAAACCAAACGCTCCTGCCCGGGCTCCGTGAACCCATGTGGTTACTCCATGAAAATCTGCTCATCCAGCCCACCATGTAGAAACGCAGTTTTCACATCCATTTGCTCCAACACCAAATCATAATGTGCGACAAGACCCAACACAATCCGAATGGAAGTATGTCTCACAACAGGCGAAAAAATTTCATTATAATCCACCCCCTCTCGCTGCGAGTACCCCTTTGCTACCAATCGAGCCTTGAACTTTTCCCCCTCTTTTTCTGATACCGCTTCTTTACGTTTGAAAACTCACTTGCAACCAATAGCACGCTTCCCTTTAGGAAGCTCTACCAAATCCCATGTATCGTTCTTGTAGAAAGACTCCATCTCCTCCGCCATAGCCGTTACCCACTTATCCTTTTTCGGACTGTTTATTGGCTCCTTAAAAGAATTTGGGTCTCCACTAATAAGAACAAGAATATATGAAGCCATGTCTTCAAACCCATACCTGACAAGTGGTTTGATTACTCTCTTAGGTCTCCCAACTGAAGTACTAGCCGCTTCAGTTCCTGTGAATGTGATTTTCTAAGTGGTGAATGGAACTTTGGACTATGTTACACTCAAGCTTTGATCTTTTAGCATAAATATCAACATATGTAATTGAGATTTCACCTTAAAATCAATTGGTGCTAAGGAAAGTGGCATATATATATATATATATATATATATATATATATATATATATATATATATATATATATATATATATATATATATATATATATATATATATATATATATATATATATATATATATATATATATTAATTTTCCAAAAAAATCGCAAAACTTAAGTTTCTATTTTACATTGGTGGGAGCTAAACCGCCAAAATATATTTCATCTACTTAAATTACGATTTTAGTGGTAAGTAGGAATCGTATCTGCAATGAAATAGAAAGTAAATTGTTTTGAGAGAATAACACTATGAAACAAAATGTGTGTGTGTGTGGGGGGGGGGGGTAGATTCTGATTTGTTTAAACTAGTAAATGGAAATGGAACTCCTAGTTAAGCACAGAAATCTAACATAAAAGAAATCAATTAAGAGACTAACAAAATCAAGAAAATATAACAATACTAGAATTTTTTAGATGAACTGCAAGCAACATTCCAATCCAATTCAAGGGTTCTGACATCCAATTTTGTTATTGATCATAGACTAACAAATATTTCTTGTTCATTCAAGTACTCAACTAAAACTTAAATGAATAGTGAAAACAAGATTGGGTTTCCCTAACTTAATTGGTCAAGCTTAATTAGCATCCGGTCAATCTTACCGCTACGCAATTGGGCACACTAGGGTTCCATATCGATTAATGCTAGCATCATATTCCGTGGTAAGAGTTGAACATAATTATTGACAGCGGAGATAGGTGTAATTGTCAAAATAAGATTCTAGGTTCACTTAGGTCAAATGAGTTATATATGATAGCACAACAACACTCAATCTATTGCTCTAGTATCGTATTAGGAAATTATCAACTAGTCAAGAATTCTCAAAAAACTCATAGTGAACTCGACAATTACTTGAATGAAGGCAAGAACGTTTTAATACATGATCTCACAATAAGATTTCGGTACTTATAAACCCTTAAATCGACAAAAGGAACTTAGCCACCCATGGATTTTCCCATTCTCAACTCTTCAAATTCATAAACAACCTGACTTCTTTTAAAGATCACCAATGTGACTTTAGACTCCAGAAGTTTGTTTAGTTTTAAAGAAGGGGAAATTACCAATAGTTCCTTCGCTCCAAGTCAAAACATCAATGAATACTAGAATTTTGGAATTTAATCACCTAGTCCAGCAACAGAATCAAAATTCCACCTAGCTCCTCGCTAGTTTAAAGACACGTGTTTCATTAAGGGACAACATGTCACACCCTCTCTCCTCCCTCGTTATTCTTTTATTTTTTCCCTCAAACATTAAAATGAAATATCTTAAGATTCAAAAGTCAAAAAAAAAAATCTGAGAGCACCGTTGTGTTTGTATCGTCAAGACGAATCAGACTATTATCATCAACATATAATTTGAATCAAATTTGAGAAGTTCACAGTTGTTAGTTAATAGTTTTTTTTAGAAGTTCACAGTTGTTCAAAGAACAACTAAGAGAAGTTCACAGTTGATTTAGTTAATTTTTGCATGAAAATGTCTTCTATTTTATTTAATTAACAGTTGTTTTAGCTAAGTTCATAGTTATTTTTAGTATTTTATTATGGCCTCTATTTTTGATTTTTTATAAGATTATTTGACATGTTTGTTAAGTTCACAATTGTTTTAGTTAAGTTCACAGTTGTTTTTAGTTAACTTTAATGTCGTTTTTTATCTTTATGACCTTTATTTTGCAATTTTATGAAATTATTTGACATATTTGTTAAGTTCACAGTATTTTAGTCTTTTATTTCCTCTATTTTTGCAATTTTATAAGATTATTTGACATATTTATTAAGTTCACAATTGTTTTTAGTTAAGTTCACAATTGTACATTTTTGTTAATTTCATTAAAAAAGCAAAACTAGAGGTATAAAAGACTAAAAACAATTGTGAACTTAGCTAAAACAACAGTGAATTGAGTAAAATAAAGACATTTTCTTGCAAAAATTATGAACTTAACTAAATCAAATGTGAACTTCTTTTAGTTGTCAATTCTAATTCTAAGATGGTATCAGAGCTGGTCGATCTATAGACTCCACCATGTCGCTCTTCTGATGTCTCCTATCTTCTACAAGGTCCACGAATTCATGTGCTAGACCCTTAACCTTCTTTCAGGGTCACACGTGAGAGGGCGTGTTACATCTTTTATGGAACTAAACATGGACTTTTATATAGACATTAGGGGCTACTCCTATTAACATCAATTGGTTGTAAGGTGGAACCTCCAATATAGTCTACTACTGGTCCAGTCCAAGCGCATTCTCACACTTGGACCTCTTTCTACTTTTTTCCCAATACAAATTCTAAGAATTCATACGTGAAAGGGAAACTTTGTTTTCATTTAATGGTCGGATAAGGAATCTTATGTGGTCAACTTTTGCTATGGAAAATAAATGATTGCCCAAAAAGATAATTTGGTAGCTTGGGTAGAATATTATTGTACACCACATATAATATATGTCGCATGGGGTTCCAGCGTGCAACCCGAGATGCAGAAGTGGTGAAGTCAAGAAGGACAGGTTGTGGTTCAGGCTACAGCAAAAAGGGAACACAAGGTCATCGATATGAACATGAGTGTGATCTAGAAATAGAAAGTGATGGGTTTCCAAGAGGACATGAAGGGATTAAGATTGTGTCAAGCATGAGATTCGTGTGTTCGTGGATGAATAAAAGGGAAAGGCAAGGGGAATTCTCATAAATAGAATTATAGGTAGTAAAGACTCTAGCCAAAGGATATCCGACAAAGATAGGTTAAAGTCTTGCTCCGCTTCAACTCGCCTTAGTTGGTAGACCGAGTGAATTCGTGTAAGTCATATTCGGGTGGGAGTTTGAAGGACTTAGTCACAGTATGAAGTGTCATTATCTCATGGGAACTTAACGGTGTCAATCACATGAATTAGTTTAGTCTCCAGATGAAATATTGTTGGAATTAAAGCCAAAACTAATAAGAGGAACCAGGAGTACGAAGGCCATGGGGGAGCATCACACGCATGCATAACGGTAGAAGGCTTGGCATTCTTTACGCATATGGGATAATGCAAATAGAGGCAATGTGATCGGATGAAGCATGCATATAAGGGAGGCTAAAGACTTTGCACTCGCATGATGCGGGCACACATGGCAAGATCTAGTTTTCTTGTGCGGAAATTATTTTTACGCTTGAACTAAATTACAGTTTCTAATGTTTTGAGTTGTATCATATTTAAACCCAGCGATGACCATAATCATAAAAATATGATGACTTAAAACCTTCTTGACATTAATAATGTGAAATCAATCCTAATAACGCAATAGTCACAAAGAAGAATGTTGAGGTGTCAATCCAAGTTCCAACTCGACAATTGAAAGAAGAATTGTATAATATATAATAGTATCCACCTACTTCATTAGTATGAGGCCTTTTGGGAGATGACTCGAAAAGAAAATTTGTACGAGTTGGACCCAAAGTGGAGAATGTCATTGTAATGTGGAGTGGTGTGTTAGAGATCCTACTAAATCTCTTAAAGATCCTATTTGTTATGGTTACCTTTTCCTTATGTAATTAGTTTCCTATTTGTTATGGTTACCTTTTCCTTATGTAAATACAATTCTAGGTTACTTGTAGGTTACTCATGTGTACTTGTGGTTTCTCCATGGCTGCCCCTGAGATTTCCTTGCTACACAACTCCGTCGAGCCCTCCAAACCCCTTATTGTGGTTTCTCTTACCCATATTATTAAGCTTACCCCCACAAACTACCTTGCATGGAAGATCCAAATCGAGGCCACCTTGATTGGCCATGATCTTTACATGTTTATCGATGGCACACATCCAGCACCACCTCAAGACATCACCCTAACCACCACCACCAATGTCGCCTCTACCACCACCGAAACCACACTCGGCACCACACCAGTCGCAACCCCTACTACTACTCCCACCCCCACCAACTACCATCACCACAACCATTCTAAACCCAGCCTATGTAACATGGTTTCATCAGGATAAGCTTCTTTTAGGAGCCCTAGCCGAAACCCTTTGTGATTCTTTGGTTACCCTTATTTCTCAATGTTCCACCACCCATGGTGCTTGGAAAACCCTTGCCAAAACTTATGCTAATCCCTCCAAAGGGCACAACAAACAAATTAAAGATCATCTTCGTTGTATCATCAAAGTTTCTCGCTCCGTTGATGAGTACATGCGAGAAATCAAATCCTACGCCGACCAATTTGCTTCTCTTGGTCGACCCCTTGATCCTGTCGTGTGCTTGATCAACTTAATGATCCTGACTATGATAGCGTTATTCAGGCTGTTCTTAGTCGTGAAAACCCTATTGGCTTTGAGGAACCCCATGAAAAGCTTATAAACCGGGAACTTGTTCTTAAACACAAAGCCGCCACCCTTACCTCCTTCCCTGCCACAATTAACGACACTACCAAAAACCCTCCTCGTACCTACCAACCTAGATCTGCCGCCAACCCACCAAACCCTAATTAGTCCAACTTCCACCCACCTAACCCTAATCCGCCCAATATATCCAACCCGTCTCCACCTTCAAACCGCCGCCCATACAATGGTCAATGCCAATGGTGTCGGCAGTCGGGCCATTACCTATCCCAATGTCCCCTCTTCCGCCAATCCCACCCCAATGTCAATGTACCTAACCCCTCTCATATACCCTCCAATTCAGCCCAAACAAGCAACCAGCCCCAAAACTCTTCCAACTCTCAACCTCGTACGTATACTGCCAGCACCTCGGCTCCTCAAACTGCCAATTGGCTTTTCGATAGTGGAGCTACTCATCATGTTACTTATGATCTTAATAACCTTGCTCTTCATTCACCCTACGATGGCACCGAAGAACTCCTCATTGGTGATGGCTTCGTCTTACACATCTCCAACATTGGTTCTTCCTCTATCCCTACTTCCTCTTCTACTTTAAATCTTAATCAAGTTCTTCATGTTCCGTCTGTTTCTTGTAACATAATCTCCATGTCAAAACTTTGTTCTGATAATAAAGTCTCTGTCACCTTACCATCTTCTTTTCTTGTGAAGGATCTACAAATGGGAGTCATCCTTCTTCAAGGCATATTTGAGTCTAGTGTCTATGAATGGCGTCCTCCTCCTCCTGCTGTTCATTCATTCAAGTCATCTACAATAGATTGGCATCATCGTTTAGGCCACCCAGCTTATTCTGTTTTACGTCACATTAGTAATTCGTTTGGTTTAAATATTCCTAAGTCTTCATACTTTCATTGCAATTCTTGTGATTGTAATAAATCTCACAAATTGCCTTTTAATGATAATACTATTTCTTCTCATGGTCCTCTTGATTTACTTTACAGTGATGTTTGGACGTCTTTTGTTCCTTCTTATGATGGGTTCAAGTATTACATTATTTTTGTTGACCATTTTTCTAAGTATATCTGGATTTATCCCCTTAAAAACAAAAGTGATGCAACAAAAATATTAACCACCTTTAAGCTTCGTGAAATTCTTTAATCGTTCCATTATCACTATTTTTAGTGACAATGGAGGTGAATATATTGGTCTTCGTCGGGTGCTTGAATCTCATGGTAGTACTCATCTTACTTCTCCTCCTCACACTCCCGAGCATAATGGATATTCTAAAAGACATCACAGACATATTGTTGAAACCGGTCTTTTCTTACTTTCCCACTCGCATATGCCACTTCAATATTACTCGCATATGCCACTTCAATATTGGCCCTTCGCTCTTGTTACTGCTTGTTACCTAATTAATTGAATGCCCACCCCTTCTATGCATCTACAGTCTACGTTTCTTAAGATCCATGGTCATAACCCTAACTATCTTAAACTTCGAAGTTTTAGGTGTCTTTGTTATCCTTGGTTACGTCCTTATACCTCTCATAAACTTGAACCTCATTCTTCTCCTTGTGTCTTTGTCAGTTATTCTCCAACCCAAAGTGCATACTACTGTCTTGATCCAAAATCCTTAAAGATCATTGTGTCTCGTCATGTTAAGTTTGTGGAGAATGAGCTTCCATTCATTTCTCTCTCTCGGCCTTCTTCCTCTGATTTCGCTGCCACTTAAGCCGATACATGGTGTACACTACATCTCCCTATCCTCACTCATTTACCTTCTGCCCCCTCACCTACACCCGTCAGCTCCTCCTCCTTTTCCCCTCATCTTTCGCCTGCCTCTCCTAGCCCTACGTCCTCCTCCTCTGCCACACCTTCTGCCGACACAACTCCCTCATCAACTCCATCTACGGTCGAGCCATCACACCCTACTTCACATGTTCCTTCTTCTCCCGTGGCTACTCCCATATCCTCCCCTTCATCTGCCCACACACCACCACCTCATCGCCCGGTCACCCGTCTTCAAAACAAGATCACCAAACCCATTCGAAACTTAACACGCTTGCCTCTCTCCAACCTCCACTTTCTGAACCTACCACTATTACCCAAGCATTAAAAATTCCTGCTTGGCGTGATGCCATGCAAAACGAATATGATGCTCCTTTGAAAAACCACACTTGGGATCTTGTTCCTTCCACTCCGTCTCAAAATCTTGTGGGTTGCAAATGGGTGTATCGAACAAAGTACAACTCAGATTGTTCCATTGATCGTCATAAAGCTCGACTCGTTGCTAAAGGGTTTTATCAACGACCTGGCTTGGACTATTCAGAAACTTTTAGTCCACTTGTAAAGCCTGCTATAATTCGTACCATTCTTTCCCTTGCCACAATTCATGGTTGGCAACTTCGTCAATTGGATATTAACAATACTTTTCTTCGGGGGTCTATTCTCGAAGATGTCTACATGGTACAACCTCCTGGGTTTGTTAGCCAAACTCATCCTACACATGTTTGCAAGCTTCGTCAAGCGCTTTATAGTCTTAAGCGAGGCTCCTCGTGCATGGTATCTTGAATTAAAAATTTCTTTCGCTTGGATTTAAAAATTGTGTTTTCGATGCCTCCTTGTTTACTCTACATCATCAACATGCCTTTATCTATTTACTTGTATACGTTGATGACATCATTATTACTGGATCGGATTCTACACTTCTTGATTCCTTTATATCCATTTTTCCAAGCGGTTTTCTCTCAAAGACTTGGGAAATTATTTTACTTTCTTGGTGTTGAAGTTATTCCCCACAAAAATGGTTTGTTTCTCACTCAACATAAATATATTCAGGATATACTTACACGTTCAAAAATGCTTGATGCCAATCCAGCGCCTATACCCCTCACTCCTCATCCACCACTTTCGGCTTTCCTGGGTAAACCACTGCCAAATCCCACCAAGTATAGAGCTCTTGTTGGTTCTCTTCAGTACTTGTCTCTTACTCGCCCGCATTTGTCTTTTGCTGTAAATCGGTTATCTCAGTTTTTACATAACCCACTGATCTTCATTGGGCTTCCCTTAAAAGATTGCTTCGCTATCTCGTGGGAACTAGTACACATGGGCTTCTACTTCATCATTAGTCTCCTACTTCTTTGCATGTGTTTACTGATGCTGATTGGGCTGGTGACAAGGATACCTACACATCTACTATTAGTTACATTGTTTATTTGGGACGGAATCCTATATCATGGTCATCACACAAGCAGTGTACGCTTGCTCGTTCCTCTACAGAAGTGGAGTATCGTGTTATAGCATCCACTACTGCTGAAGTAATATGGGTCCAAAACCTTCTGTCTGTCTCGGAGCTCGGTTTTTCCACTATTACTTCTCATGTCATCTACTCTGAAAACATGGGTGCTACATATGTTGCCGCAAATCCAAAGTTTCACTCAAAAATGAAACATTTGGGTCTTGATTATCATATTGTTCAAGAGTATGTTCAGAGTCAACGACTTCGTGTTTCTTTTGTCAAGGGAAGTGATCAAATAGTTGATGCATTAACCAAGCCTCTTGCTCGCTCTCGATTTCTTGATCTTATGTCCAAGATTGGTCTCACGTTTCGATTATCCATCTTGAGGGGGCCTGTTAGAGATCCTACTAAATCTCTTAAAGATCCTATTTGTTATGGTTACCTTTTCCTTATGTAATTAGTTTCCTATTTGTTATGGTTACTTTTTCCTTATGTAAATACAATTCTAGGTTACTTGTAGGTTACTCATATGTACTTGTGTATATAGCTACCATAACATCAATAATATTTTGATCTTTTCTCAATAATTCTTGTTACCCTTATATGGTGACCCATCCACTAACCACGACTCTGATACCAGTTGTTGGGATCGCTCACCCATAAGAGAAATCACAACAAGAGAAACCAAAGTACCCACGTATATGAAACAAGGACAGAACATGTAATGTTTCGTGGTTTGGCTTAAAGCCTTTATCACCCAAAAATATATTCAATAAAATTCTTGATATTACAAGAATGGAAATTTCCCTCTCTCTCAACACTCTTGAATATCCTCACCAACTTATACAAGCATACAATTTATCTCTCTCTAAATTGTAGGATTATGCTATCTCTCTCAAGTTATATGAAAACCTAACTAGTGAAACTTATTTATAATAGACGCACACTCACTTTTCCCCTTCATAGCCAATATGAAATTACTTTTCATTCTCCTAATCAATGTGGGAATAGGTATTTTTTTTCTTAACCAAAATAGGATTTTAGTGATATTAGTCGATTTCCTAACACGGAAAATACTCAAATGTGATATATGAAATTATTTCTTGTTTAGGGTATATCAAGATTTTGGTACAATGTCTAACCTTTTGGCTAATTTGTGTGAAATAGTTGAACTTTAAAGGAAGAATAGTGGCAAATAAACTGTCCCTCTCAAATTTACCCACATTGGCATCTTTCTCTTCATCTTAATTTTCAGACTCCCACATCCATATTTGCTCTCTACACACTCAAACTAGGTCTTACTTGATTACTGTTATGACTAAAAAAAAAGTGAAAGTTGCGCCATGTGACATCAAGCTTCCATTTTTTTCCTCACTAATGAAACTTAGCTTTTGGTAACAATAACAATAGAAGCATAGCATTTGGCATTTCCAAACACCACTTTGTATTTTACTCACAAGTGGTGGGGTTCCTTTTATTCACTACTATTCAATTGAGATATATGCCAAATCCCACTTCACAGTTTGTGTTTCTTTCCATTGTCTATCTCTCTCTCTCTCTCTCTCTCTCTCTCTCTCTCTCTCTCTCTCTCTCTCTCTCTCATGCATAGCTTATAACCTAGCTCTACCATCTCACTGACATTCATGCCTCTCTAGTTCTGTTCATACATATGTGATACTTCTTTTCTTTATCTTTTTTCTATCGTCCAATTATATTTTAACAACTGCACCCAATTTAATTAATATGTTTTCGGATAGGCCATTGTATTAAGTGGTAACCCATTGTCACCACATTATCTATGTATTTTTGGGTAGGTCTATTCACACAATTACATGTGCTTAACATTAACATGCTAATGTGTGTGCTTAGAACTTACAAAATAAACTGAATTTTCAGGCTTGGGTTGCTACACCGTATCGCACCTTAAAAAATGTTTGACATTGAGCATAACATGATAACTTCTATGCACTCTAACGTTTCACAAAATCTGGGGAGAAACGCGTTTCTCCGTCGCGTATGGAGAAACGGGGCTTGGTTTGTCGCGCGACATACTTAGCCAGTTTCTGGATATACTTTCATTAGTTTCTGGATATCCAGGACATTGAATATGGATATCCAGAAGCTTTGGAAAGGATATCCAGAAAAAATATTTGGTTTCTGGATATCCTTTCCAAAGCTTCTGGATATCCAGAACATTGAATATGGATATCCAGAAGCTTTGGAAAGGATATCCAGAAAAAATATTTGGTTTCTGGATATCCTTTCCAAAGCTTCTGGATATCCATATTCAATGTTCTGGATATCCAGAAGCTTTGGAAAGTATATCCAGTTGTGTGGCTTAGTTAGTCGCGCGACCAAAGGAGCCCCGTTTCTCCATACGCGATAGAGAAACGCGTTTCTCAGCAGACCCACTCCTAACGTTTATGCCACACCAGTAATAGTAATAGAATCCCCTCCTTAAAGTGTCCCCTCTTTAATAGACTTGCCTATTAAGACCTAATATAATTAAAAAAAAATTGAAAACTTCTGTTTTCCTAAATTATTGACCAGATTTAAAATGTGCTCCTCGCATCCCAAAATAAATATATATTGTTTTCATTCAGGTGACATCCGAAAATAATTACTTTTTGTAAGACTTAATGTAAAAGATGAATAAATATTTTGTGCAACTTTAATTAGTTTTGCAAGTATATAATAAGTGTGAGTTTTTATTTTTATTTTTGAAGGATGGATTTTGGGTGGGTAGCACTAGCGGGGCTACCACGGGAGCAAAGGGGGCAATTTTCTCCATTGGTTTAATTTAATTTTATTTTTTTGCTAGTGCAACATTTTTAAAATTTTAGGGGTTTAAAGCAATTTGTTGAAACTTGCCCCCTTTGAGATAAAAGAAAAAATACACAAATTTTAATATGCCCCTATTGAAACTTTTTGCAATTTTTGCCCCCATTGATGAAAATTTCTGACTTCGCCACGGGTGGGTAGGCGAAAAGGAAAAGGAAAAGGATATGGACGATGATTGAGGGTGGGAGTTGTCACTATTCCTTACCAATCTTGGGAAAAATTAAGCATTGTGGAAACATGTCATTGCTATGAGAGTAAATGTGATGTGTTTCCAACAGGACATAATACATGTTTGTGAAAAATTAACATATGCCTAGTCAAATGATTCATCTCAACCTAACCTTTTCTGTTATGATTATTGACGATCCTTTTCCACCTCAACTTGGAACCATGAATATATATACATTTTACCTGTCCGTCAGAGCATGCTCCTTTTCCATGGATTGTGTAGTCAATCCGTTCTGTCAATCCAACTTTTATAGTAACATGAGTTCTATCTTATAATATATAGTAATATGATGCATCTTATGTATAGTAATATGAATTATATCTCACTCAAACTGGCACGCACATAGTCTGACTCTTGGATCGGCGTTGACAATTTTAATAAGAGGCATTTACAAAAAACTACTATAGAAAGATGGAAATTACAAAAAAAAAAAAAAAAAAAAACACATAAGTTCGAAATTATAAAAAAAAATTGTTTTTTATCAGTTTTGGTCAAACAACTGATAATTTCAGTTATCAGTTGTTTGAAGAGTAATTTGTGCTTCAAACAACTGATAATTTCAGTTATCAGTTGTTTGAACAACTGATAACTGAAATTATCAGTTGTTTGACCAAAACTGATAAAAAAAAATCAAAAAAAAAGTTTTTGTAAAAAGAAAAAATAGTTTTTGTAATTTCCCATAATTACATGTTTTTTTTTTTTTTTTTGTAAATGTCATCTTTTTTAGTGAGTTTTTTTTTGTAATAAACCCTTTTAATAATTTTTATTTATCTTCATAATTCTTTTAAAAAAATTGATGCGCCATTTCAAATAAGTTTGTCAACAGAAGAGTATATAGTTTGAGTCACTTAATTTATTACAAAAGGCACTTTAAAGTATGAGAAATATATTTATATATAATTTATTATAAAAGATTCTCCTATTGTTTGTATTAGTTATTTTTCTAATACGATTACTATTGTATAATTTTATTATTTGATATATCTAGAATATCTTGGTAAACACTCCTCCTTTTGTATAAATATTTACCTCTTGTTATTAATAAAATTGAGTCGTTTATATCAATTCTCTCTCTCCGATGTATAAACTGACTTCGTATAACCATCATTTATTATATTATGGTATCAGAGCCATAATGGTCCTTTTACACCAAAACCTACGACTGAACCTTAAACCGTCCCACCCTATCACCATCACACGCTTCCGCCATCTACCATCAAAACCTTACCCTCCTAAATCTCACCACCCTCGGCAAAAACCCTAATCCAAAACCCATCCTAAACGCCACCACCCACTTCCGCCTCTCCACCTCCAACACCACCATCGGCTCAACCCTCCTTGGTTGAAACCCTTACTTCGCCACCCAACATCTAAATCTAATCTTAAATCATCACCATCGGCTCAACCCCTTAGCTGAAACCTCTCCTTCTCATCCAATGAATACCACCACCCTCGGCTCAAACCTTGGCTGAATCTCCTCCTTCTCCAAACTCCATCTCAAAAACACAACCTTATTCTATTAAAACCCTCATTGTTGAAACCCATTGCTTCCGCCTCCATCAAAAGTCTCTCCTCCAACCCTCCACCCTCGGCACAACCCAAAGCCGAAAACCCTTCTACACCCTCTATATATTCCAAACCCTAATTATACATCCGCCTCTCCTCCATAACCACCCACCATCAAAACTCCATCCTCGACATATGTCGAAACCCGCCGACTAACACCACTTGTCATCTTATGACCTCCACAACATATGATCGACAACATGTTCAAACAAACTGCTGATCACCAACTTATTACACAACCTGCCCCACCCCACCCTTGGCCTTCTTTGGTCTCGAAGCTGAAAACCCTACCGCCATAACTTGCTTTTGCCACCAACCATCAAAAATCTACCCTTCTAAACCACCACTTCCCTCGGCTCAACCACCCTTAGTCGAAACCCATTCACCCAAACACATCTTCACAAATGTCGCCGCCACCTTCCTTAAATAGGCGGATCAACATTCCACCCATCATAAAGTATTTTCTAGACTACACCCAAACACAACAATACCCTTGGAATAACCCAATAGCTATAATGATTCTCAGTCAAAACATTCTTTCTCTAGCAACACCACCATCAGCAATACCCAATTGCCGAAACTTCTTCTCCTCCAACGGCATTACCAATCCTCTATTATTCACCAAAACCCTTGCTGCACAACCTTATTTGCCTCCCCAACCTGACACCATCAACTCTTCAAAACCCTAATTATATGTCTTTTGGCCGCCCCACCACACAGCACCACCATCCTTTGCCATTTATGGCTTTCATCTGGTGCTCACCACCCTTGGCACAACCCCAATAGTCATATTCCTTCACCTACCCTAGCCTTTTATGGCGCCTCCAATGGAAACACTACCTCAAACGGAAACAGCGCTATATATTGATGACACAACCCTATTTGCCGCCAAGCCCTAGCACCACCACTCTTGGCCACCTCTAGCCTCAACCCAAGGTGCATCACTACCATTGGCCTCTTATGGTCTCCACTCACCACCTATTCAACAACCTGTTACACCGCATGATCAACCCCATGTTCAAAAACTTGTCTCACAACTTACCTTACAACTTGTCTCTCAACCTGCCTAACAACCTGTCTCACACCTTACCTCTCAACCTGCCTAACATCCAGTCTCGCATTCACTGCCACATCTACACTCTACATCACAATTTATGTCTCTCCTACAGACACACATCGGATACATATCCCACTCCACCCGCTCGCTAGAGCCCGGTTCATCTTATCACTCTTCAAAATTGGATTTTTTTCAAGGATCGTCAATCTTGCGGGGGCATATAAGAAATATTTTTGCATATAATTTATTATTAAAGATTTTCCTAGAGCTTGTATTAGTTACTTTACTAATAGGATTACTATTGTATACCTTTCTTATTTGATATATCTAGAATAGCATGGGAAGCACTCCTCTTATATAAATATATACTTCTTATTATTAATAAAATTGAGTCATTCATATCAATTTTCTCTCTCACATGTATAAACAGAATTCGTATAAACCTTCTTTATTCTATTATAAAGTGCATTGGAGGCCGAAATTGAACCTTTAACCTTTCTACGAAATCGGAAAGAAATATCGAATATTGATTGAGCTAGAGTTTTTTAGCAGAGTATCTAGTTTGAGTCAAAGTTCAATTAAATTAAACAAGAAAGAAAGTCAGTATCGTATTTATTTTTGGACTAAGTGAATACTCCTATACATTAGGTGCAGTGACCCTAGGGTCCTTAAGAGTAAACAAAATGCTTTAAGAGGACACATTATTTTCAAATATCTCAAAAGGTCTCCAGACAAAAAAGTTACACGCTCCCTCATCAATTCACACATATATGCTCCTAATCCCTTGTTGATCGGCATGTTGTGCCGCGCTAGTTTGGCCGAATCCGAGACTAGCAAACCTGATAGTTGAACAATGAGAATAAGATTGACCCTCGTAGTTCAACTATCAACCTGGCGTTAGTTTTTAGTTTTAATCGTTCAACTAACAAACTCATTTTTTCAACTAATAAATAAAATAAATCATAAAACCCCAACAGTTCATGCTTATACACAACTCCCAGACTCAAACTTTCATTTAAAAAATAGCCAAGAAAACCAAAAAAAAAAAAAAAATGTGAGTGTCAACTTCCAGGTCCAAAGTATGAGAGTTCCTCTATCCGCATCGAGCTTTAAGCCTGAGACACTTTTAGAAATTGTTAATTTAGCAATGGGTTTTTTAGTTGGGATTGGTAATCGTTATTTTCCGATATAATGGGTTCAATAGTAGTCAGTCCGGGAAAATATTAGTTGGTAGTACCGATAGAACTTTTTGTACCGATGGAACTAGACAAACCGTCGAGAATGAGAATAAGACAAATTGTCAGCAACTACAACGAATCAAAATCCGTTGTAAAAATCAAAATCTACGGTTTTCCAGACATTTACAGAAGGATTTTTCGATTGTAAATTTTGTTAAATTACAAACAAAAAAGTTCATACGTAATTGAACTGAGTTTACCAATGGAAAATATTTGTTGGTAATTTAATGACTGAGTTTACCAACGGATAAAAGGAAATTTTTGCCAGTGAATATCCAAATAAAAAAAAAAACTTCTAAACCTGTAAATAAATCTATACAATTAAACCTCGCTAAAGTAATAATCTCGATTAAATAATAAATTTGTTCGGTCTTGACTTGGACAGATATTATAAAGTAATATTTTTGTTAAATGCATTAGATAATAAAAATTGAAATCATTAAAGGCTCATATATATATATATATATATATATATATATATATATATATATATATATATATATATATATATATATATATATATATATATATATATATATATAATTTATGTACCTTAGTATATATGTATTCATTCTACAATATTTATTTCTTTTTAAAATATGAATCTATAGTCTCTTGTTTATTTTTTCCACCAAAATCAAAATAAATCTCATCCATGACTTTTTTTTCTAAAATAAGTTATGTATAAGGTACATAAATTATAAATAATTGAGTTTCTTTATTGATGCTGCAGGAATTGTGCTTATCAATCTTCCTCCACGTGGCAGGACGAATCACCTGACTCCTTGACCTGAAATCAGAACCCACGACTAGCCGGATGTGTCTCCGGCGAAGACCCTCGGGCGTGAGAGTAAGAACACAATTGTATAGCTCAAAATGTATTGAATAATTGAATTCCAATAGCAAAATGGCAGTTACCTCTCCCGTTTGGTAGTGATGAGGTATTTATATGTGATAGCCGTTGTATTTTTGGTGGTGCTACATGAGCTCCGAGATTATAGCGGCAGTTATGTTCGTGGGAACATGCACATGTAATCGTCCACGATTTATAGGGATCTTGTTATGGAAAGACTTGATCCACGTGCGTCTATCTCGGGTAGCTCGACACTTGGTGTTTAGGTCGAGGTCGCCATTTGAGGAATGGTCGACTTGTCGGATAGAGCATGGTTCGTACCCGAATTGTAATATGGATCATGAGGTCGGACTAAGTCAGGTCGGGACCTGGTAGGTCGGACGTTGGGCTTAGTCGACTGATGTTGTGGATGGGCTTTGGGCCTTGCATAGATTTGGGGCAAAGGCTGCCTTGAGGATTGGGCTTTATTCGCTTGGCCCAGCTCGATACTTTTGGTATGTTCAGTGGCCCCCAACTTTCGAGTTGATTTTGTCGACTTGGAAGTTAATAAGATTCTTTGATGAAAATTTCTTTACTCGCAGGTCGACGCTCGCTCTGAGGTTTAGTCGACTAAGATGACGTGGCACCATCACAGGTCGTTGGCGATGAACGGTAGGAGATGAAGGAGCGCCGATTTTAGTAATGATTGCAATTCTGACGCTTGGAACTCCTTCTCGAAAACCGCTTCAGCTTTTAATTTTGGAAAATTAATTTCGATTTTCTTTTCCCTTTCCGAATTTAGGAAAATAGAAATACTCAGTCTTCTTCTCGAATTCGAATTCTTACCATTTCCAAACTCTCCTTCTCCGGCGACAATCACGGAATTGCAGCAAGATTTAAACTCAGTTCTCGGCTTCAGCAACGAACTCCCCTTCTACAATCAATTAAGGTATTTCCCTTGTATATTTGCTTTAGGGCTTTGATTTCTGCTTTGTGCTTAATTCCGCCATGGCTAGGACCTTTAGTATTGAACGAGGAGCATGGTATGGCTACTGCACTATTGACCGTAGGGTGTATAAGAACGTGAACGGTGAGTGGAGAGCGATGCCCTTGGATGAATGTGCCTCAATTTTGACTAGGTGGGAGTTGAATTTCAATGAGATAGGTTTGCCCATTGTAGGGGATGTTGAAAACCTTGTGGTCGATGACTCAAATGTCGTCCCTTTCCATCTATTTCATGAATTGCTCGACCATATCACCTTGTTTTATGTTAGGGATGTCCACAAGCCCTCTTTTCTTAGAAATAGAATAGGTTTTCCAGGGGAGTCTAGGTCGCCCTTAGGTAGGTTGACTGATCATGATCATAGGACTGACTCCCCTGCTTCCTCTTTTGTTTGTACAGATATGGCGTCTCAAGAAGGAAATGCTGCCTCTACTTCTTCAGGTCCCAGGATTGTGGACGCATTCGACAACTCAGTTGTTCCAGGGAAGAATGAGAGAGGTTATATACCCAGTAGGCCTGTCCGGGGAAAGAAAAATATGGATTCTCGGTACTCCATGGTCTATGACTTCTGTGAGGTGAATAGGGCGGACTATAGAATAACCATCTTTAGCAAGGCGGATTTTATGGCCAAGTTTCGTAATACCTTTACCACTGATGCCACTAGGGTGGCCTTCTTTTACGGACAGTTTGAGGCCGGATTGAGGTTGCCGTTGGATCCCTTCATCAATGAGTTTCTCGAATGTATGGATGCTCTCCCTCTACAGCTTGGGGCTAACACCTGTAGGGTTCTGGTGTGTTTCGCCATGGTATGTAGATTTTTAGGTCATGAGCCTTGCATGAGAGTTTTCAAGGAATTTTTTGCTCCTAAGCTCGACAAAGCTGACTGGGGGATTAGTACCCCTTCCAAACCTAACTCCCCAAAGCTGTTTTCCAATCTTCCCAACAAGCATAGCAGTTGGAACTCTTATGTAGTTGTCGTAGAGAGTAGATTAGGATGGGAATTTCCTTTGCCCAATAACGAGTCAACAGTTATTGACGAGCGTAAGTGCGGGAGCCCTCATGGCACCAAACTTTGTATCATAAATTGTGTGAGCTGGTTAAGAGGGGGCCCATTAGCTGGGAGTTGCTAGGGACGACCAAGTACAATTACATCCAAGCTGGAATGATGCTTGGAGATGGTGTGGTGGAGCCCCTGGTTCCTGTGTTGAGAGGACAGGTCTATCCCGACTGGGTTACTCACTCTTTGGGTAGATTGAGGGAGAATTGTCAATTCTGCCAGAAAACAGAAAACTATTGCAAAGACAATGGAGAGCATATTGGTGGTAAGGGTTTACTCGACCTGTATTAGTTAGCTCATCAATTGTCCACTCGTATGTAGAACTGCCTAGCTCGTACATAAAATTATTTTGACTTGCATTTCTTCATTCGTTACTGCCTTGCTCGTATATAGAATCAGTTAATTCGTATATAGAACCGCTTTGTATGGCATTGTTTAGCTCGCCAATCATATGCTCGTATGTAGAATCATTTTGTTCGTACATAGAACTTTTTTTTTTTTTTTTTGAGTTGTCGAGCTAACACTTGATTGTTTTGATGTCGTACAGTTTTGACTCCCGAACAAGAAGCTGCTATGGGTCGCATACTGGGAGTATCTGATAAGCTGAAAGCTAAAAAAGCTCATGGGGCTCTCAACGCCAAAGCGAGCAGGGAGAGGGAGGCTGCTGCCAGGAATGCTTTGCTTCCAAAGGATGTTGCAGGGAGAATCCCCATGGAGGAGGTTGAGGTGGAAGATCTTTTGAATAGTGGGACCCCATCCGCTAATGTCAATGAGGGAGGTGACGAGTCTAACAAATCGGTTAGACCTAGCTTGAGCTCTGATCCCGTCTCTGATGCTAATGCAGAACATTCTGGTGCTGGGACAAGTGGGGTTAGTCCTCTGAATGTAGTCAACATTGAGGATGACGTGATGGAGGTTGACTCTGACGATCAGCCTTTGAAGACGAAGAAAAGGACTCGAACTGAGAAAGGGAAGTCTGTACCTTCAAGCCATCTTCCTCCTCCCATTTCTTCTCTTCCTACCCCAGAATCCCTTGAAGATAGGATGCAGAGGCTGAGCGATGTTCCCCCCCTTGAAGGAGTTAACAGCTTAAGTCTCCGTTACCCGGATATGAGCCTGGGCCAGGTCGTGGTCAGGAGGGCCATTGATATCGACCTCCTTGCTCACTTCGCTGATAAGGGGATTACCCCTGAAGAATTTTCTTCTCGATCTGGAATGATTCAATGCGAGGTAGTTTTTTAATTTCTTTATCAGTCTAGTCGTTTATTCTTTTACTCGATCCTCTTGATTTACGAGCTAACACTTGCCTTGGTTTCTTTCAACTGTAGAATCTCACCATGGTCGAGCAAGTCAAAAGTTCTTGGAGGGCCTCCATTGAGAGGGAGAGGCAAGCCCTTCTTGACTATTCCAAAAAGGCTCAGGAGCTTGCAGAATGGAAAGAGAAGTATAACGATCTGGACAACTCGTTCGAAGCCAATGAGGCGGTGAAGACCAAGGCCCTGTCCGACCTTGAAGCTACAGAAATCAAGCTTAAGGAGGTTGAAGCAGAGAAAGAAGCTGAGAAGAAGGAGCTGGCTAAGACCCAGACGGAGCTAGCAACTGTTTCCCAACTCTTGAAGGACAAGGACCAACTCTTGATCAAGCTGCAAGAAGATCGTCGGCTTGAACGAGGGAAATGGCAAGAAGACCTCAAGGCTGCTGAAAAAGCTTGGCGATCCGCGTTGATCAATTTAAGGAGGGGGATGAGTATTATGACGCCCTCGTGGCCAAGGCACAAGACTTTCTAGAGGTCGGTAAGAGACACATGGCGCGTCGAGCACTGGTGGATTCTTCAGCCACAGTTACCATCGAGCAATTAGCTCGTTGGTTTTCTGAATCCCAGTACGATATGGCAGCTCGCAGGGGCCACTCGCTCATTCCCTTTCTTGAAAATGACTTGGCTTTTATAGCTCAGGAAGACGAAGAGGATAACTGTGAGAAGTGGGAAGCTCCCCCTATTGCTGAAAGAAACTTTGATGTCGTTTTACAAGAGCTGGATGATGCCGCCTTGGCGAAGGAGCCTGATCAGCAGGTTTTCTCAGAGTCTGGTAAACCCATAGGCCCCCAGCAACAAGAAGGTGGGGAAGGTCGAGCTACTATTGACGACCAAACTGATGCCGGCCAAGCCTCTTGAATTATTCGGTTGAATTGTAATAAACAAGTTCCAAACAATATTCTGCTTTCTTTTTTGTTTTCCTGAAATGCCTTGGCCCAGCTTTTGGGAGGCGTAGAAACATGTAAGTTTATTCTGTGCAAGTCTTAGCCCGCTTTTGGGAGACTTGTTTATATTTAATCGTAGCTGACTTCTCTTTATTGCATGTCATATGTTTTTGATGCAAGTGTCGAGCTAGATACAGAAGGGCAAATGAATCATCTTAAGTTTGAGGTCATCTTGGTCTTATGATACCTTGGTCGACCTCAGACTTGCAAGGATTTTATGCAAACAAGATTGACTAGGAGTCGATCTTGTTAGGACGAAGCTGACTAAGAGTCGAGCTTAGAACGAAGTCTACTAAGAGTCGGACTCGTTAAATAAACGAAGCTGACTAAGAATCGAGCTTGTTAGAACGAAGCTGACTAAGAGTCGAGCTTAGGATGAAGTCGACTAAGAGTCGGACTTGTTTAAGTAAACAAAGCTGATTAAGAATCGAGCTTGTTAGAAAGAATCTGACTAAGAGTCGAGCTTAGAACGAAGTCGACTAAGAGTCGGACTTGTTAAATAAACGAAGCTGATTAAGAATCGAGCTTGTTTAGAAAGAAGCTGACTAAGAGTCGAGCTTGTTGGGGTGGTGTAACACTATGTTTGGTCGAATAAACTGCGCTTTTTATTGAAGTAGGAGACATGCTTACATCAATTTGAAACTAGAACTATCACAGGCTTGAACTTGGAAACTGAAAACTAGAAGTAGTATTTGATGAGGTGAGTAGCGTGCCAAGGATGCTTCAACTCTTCTCCTCCAGGATGAGCTATCATGTAGGTTCCTTCTTTGACGACTCGAGTAACCACATAGGGACCTTCCCAATTAGGAGATAGCTTATTCTGCTGGGTTCTTCTACCCGTTGCCTCTATCTTTCTCAACACATGATCACCAACTTGGAATGACCTTGCCTTGACCTTCTTGTCATGGTAACTTTTGGTTCGCTGCTTGTAGTTGACCATTCGAAGGTATGCTGTTTCTCGCTTCTCGTCGATCAGATCCAAGTCGATCAATCTGTTGGTATCATTCTGCTCTTGCTCAAAGAAGGTCACTCTAGCAGTAGGGAATCTGAGCTCAGCAGGTGCCATGGCCTCTGATCCATAAGTGAGAGCAAAAGGGGTTTCCCCCGTAGGCCCCCGAGTGGTTGTACGAACTGCCCAAAGAGCAAGTGGGAGTTCGTCCAACCAGTTGTTATGTCGACCTACGAGACCTGTCTTGAGCGAAGATAGAACAAGTTTATTTGCTGCTTCGGCTTGTCCATTTCCTTAAGGGTAGGTGACAGAAGATTTCCAATGCTTGATGCCTACTCGATTCATTTCTGCTTCGAAGGTTTGGGAGAACTGTAAACCATTGTCTGACACTATAGCTCGAGGAAAACCAAACCGACACCAAATGAAGTCATGAATGAAGTTGATGGCATTTTCCTCTGTGATGCAAGCTAATGGCTTGGCCTCGACCCATTTGGTGAAGTAATCAATGGCAACGATGACATACTTGCAATTTCCTCGGGCGGGAGGGAAGGGTCCAATCAGGTCGACTCCCCACATGTCAAATGGCCAAGCTGCAATTACTGGAGTTTGCTCGGTTGTTGGCACATGAGGTAAGTTGGCAAACCTTTGGCATTGATCACATTGCTGAACAAAGTTGTGAGTGTCAGCTCTCATGTGTGGCCAGTAGTACCCCAAAGTGATCAACTTGTCAGCTAGGGTCCTGGCCCCCGGGTGTCCACCACAAATTCCACTATGCACTTCATGTATCAATAGGGCGACCTCTTGAGGGTGGATGTACTTTAGTAATGGTCGAGTATAGGATCTTCTGAACAGATTGCCTCCTTAAATGACATACCTCGGAGCTTTCTTCTTGATAGCTCGAGCCTTCTTCTCGTCATCTGGTAGCTCGCCACTTTCTAAATATGCCTTCATTTCCTCGATCCAACACTTCTCCTGAGTCCAGTTTCTTGAGGGATCATCTATGCATTGAATTTTTACTCTTTCATAGGCTGGATTCTCGAGGAAGGAGATGGGTTCATCATGTGGCTCATCCGAGGTGGCTAGTTTCGAGAGGAGGTCAGCTAGCTCATTGTCTTCTCGTCCAATCCTTTGAATCTCCCAGAATTCCAAATCTTTTATCAGTTCCTTCACCAGGTCGCAGTATTTGATCAGCGTGGCACTAAGCACCTCGTACTCGCCTCTGACCTGGTTGACTATCAGTTGTGAATCACAGTAAGCCATGATCTTAGTCGCTCCAAAACACTTGGCGTACTCAATAGCTGCGATCAAAGCCTCGTATTCAGCCTGGTTGTTGGAAGCATCAAACTTGAACCTTAGTGATTCCTCATATACGGTTCCAGATTCTGGCTCGATCAAGACGATTCCAGCTCCACTAACATTTTTGGTCGCTGACCCATCTGAATAGACCCTCCAACAATCGTCTGGTAAACTGATAGCGACCTGGGACTCAGGCTCTTTCCCCTTAACCTTTTCCTTTGGAGCTCGTTGCTCGTCGTCTTCCTTGGTGAACGTAAGCTCGACCAAGAAGTCTGCTAGAGCTTGAGCCTTTAGTGCCTTTCGAGGTCGATATTCAATGTCAAATTCAGTAAGGGCAATTGACCAATTGAGCAGTCGACCTGAACTCTCCGACTTGTGAAGAATTTTCCTTAGGGGAGCATTTGTAAGAACTACAATTGGATGGGCCAGAAAATAAGCTCGCAGCTTCCTTGAAGCCACGACTAAGGCATAAGCAACCTTCTCAGCATTGTAGTATCTACTTTCCACGTCTGATAAAGCCTTGCTGATGTAGTACACTGGCTTTTGATGTCCTTCATCCTCTCTAATCAAAACCGCTGCAACCGACTTGTCTCCCACAGACAGATACACAAATAAGGTTTCACCAGTGGTTGGGCTGCTCAGCAGAGGTGGAGTAGCGAGATAATCCTTCAATTGTTGGAACGACGAATGACATTCGGTCGTCCATTCAAAGCTTTTCGTCCCCCTCAATGCTTTGAAGAAGGGGAGAGACCTCTCTGCTGACTTTGATATGAAGCGACCTAGAGCTGCTACCCTTCCGTTAAGTCGCTGCATCTCTTTGACACTGGTGGAAGCCTTCATGTCGACTAAAGCCTTTATCTTCTCCGGATTAGCCTATATGCCTCGTTGAGATACCATAAACCCAAGGAACTTTCCAGCAGCTACACCAAATACACACTTGCTAGGGTTGAGCTTCATGTCGTTTGCTCGTAAATTGGCGAATGTCTCCTTTAGGTCGACTACGTGACTCCCGACCTTAGTTTTAATGACCATGTCGTCGACGTAAGCCTCCATATTTCGACCAATTTGTGAGGCAAAGACCTTGTTCACCATCCTTTGATAGGTTGCCCCTGCATTCTTCAATCCAAAAGGCATCATGTTGTAGCAGTAGATGCCTCCAGCCGCTTGGAATGCTGTTTTGACTATGTCATCCTCGTGCATCTTAATCTGGTGGTAACCTGAATAAGCGTCGAGGAAACTGAGGGTGGAGTGCCCAGCAATAGAATCCACAAGCTTGTCGATCCTAGGAAGGGGATAGCTGTCTTTTGGGCAAGCAAGATTGAGAGTAGTGAAGTCGACACACATCCGCCATTTGCCATTTGATTTCTTCACCATGACCACGTTGGCCAACCATGTTGTATGAGTGGCCTCCTTGATTATCCCTGCACTCAAAAGTTTTTGTACCTCAGTTTTTATAGCCTCTTCCTTGTCGCGAGCAAAACTTCTCAACTTTTGGGGTCTAGGTTTGATAGTCGGGTTGACTTCAAGTCTGTGAACAGCGACCTCTTCCTTGATTCCCCTCATGTCTTCTACTCTCCATGCGAAGACATCATTACTCCCTTTGAGTAGCTCAATGATTTCTGCTCGCTCCTCGGGTGATAGCTGCTTTCCAATCTGAATTTTTTGGTCGGGGTAGGAAGGGTTGGTGATGATTGACTCCAGCTCGTCTACAGCTTCTAACTCTGGTCCATCTCTGAACTGTAGAGTCTCCACTATGATTTCCCTGACCTTTTGCCTTTCCTCAGCTCCCAAATGTGGAGCTTCCTCAGCTATCATATCATCAAGCCTGTCTGCGACCTTACTGGTGGTGGCCCCCGAGTTATTGTCGATCTAGAGGCATAGGTTGCCTATGATGACTTGGTCGACCATAACTACGTCTGAATCGACCTCAGTGGTGTTAGAGTGACGTGTCGACTCAAGCATGACCTCGTCATTTGAGCGATAGGTCGACTCTTCCACGTCGGTGATTGTTAACAGGCGAGTAGTTTTGGTGACTGATTGAGACAACTTTAAATAGCCATCAGCTGTCTCGATTTCTAGCTCTCTCTTCTTTCTTTCTCGGAGAACATGGTCTAGGTAGGCTCGAGCTGTGCCTTGTACGCAGCCTACTCCAGCAGGTGTGGGGAATTTGACTCGCTGATGAGGGATCGATGCCACCATTCCAAGAGCGACCTGTCCTGGAATTCCAAGTATAGCGGCATAGTCACTATTTACATCAATCACAATAAATTGTACCTTAGACACGATCCTTTGGGGGTGCTGGCCTAAGTCGACGTCGAGCTCTATCTGACCTCTAGCATCGACTCGATGGTTGGTGAATCCCTCCAACCTGCCATCATATCTCTCCAACTGCTCGTCGTTAAGACCCATTTCCTTGAAAGTTTTGTAGAACAGAATATCCTTGCAGGCCCCCGTGTCGACTAAGAGTCTGCTCGTCGTGCATCCGTCTATGAGACCTGGGATGACGAGAACTTGCTCCCTAGCCGTCATATTAGTTGCCAATTCATGGGGGTAGAAACTGATTGCTTCATCTCTGACCTCTCTCCTTGGAGGTACATGTGGGGCCTTATTAAGTTGAAAGATCTTGTGCTTGATGGCTGTATTGCTTGCTTGCTCAGTAATGACCCCCAGGTTCAATCTAGGTTGCCGAGGTCCCTGTCGTCCACCTCCTGGCTGCTCGCCTCCACCGGCTTGAGGCCTTTTCACATAAGCGTCGAGCCTTCCTTGGTCGACCATTCTTTGTATAATGCGCTTCAAACCCAAACAATCTTCTGTGAGATGACCCGTGTCCTTGTGGTAATCACAGTACTTGCTGTTGTCCCTCCTAAACTTGTTGCCTGGGTTCATTGGGACTGGAGGGGCCAGCTCGACGGCATTCATAATTTCTGTTCGACTCACCGTAAGGGGAGTGAAAGCCTCGGGCACCTTCTCTGTAGCCCTTGTCCTGTTCTTTCCATTCTTATTATTTCCTCCATTCTTGTTGGAGTCTTTCTTATCATCGGAGACCTCAACCTTAGGACTCTTACCATTCTTCTTCTCTTTCCTTTCTTCAGCTAGCGCAACATTGTACACCTTTTCAAACAATTCTTGTCGAGTTTCGACTGTACGAACTGTGAGCTCGTAATCCATGTCTGCCGAGGAAATACCATTCCTGAAACAGTTGATAACTTCCCTGTCCGTGAGGTCCTCCTCGATCTTATCTACCATTTCCTTGAACTTGGTGAAGTAGCTCATCGAGCATTCATTCATTGCCTGTACCAAGTTGTTCAGGTCAGTGACAGTCACCTTCCGAGCTCCAGCAGTCGAAAAGCGATCAAGGAACTTTGTCCTGAAGACTGCCCAAGTGGTGATGCTACCAGTAGCCAAGCCATTGAACCAGGTTAAAGCCGCCCCAGTGAGTGTGCTTAGGAGAGCCTTGCACATATTATCGTCTTCGTTGGCAACAAAACACATAGTGGCCTCCAGATGGGCAATATGGCTCTTTGCATTGGTCGACCCTGAATATTTCTCCAGAAGAGGCAACCTGAAAGTAGGGGGAGGTCGACTGTCCCTGATTTCTTTGGATAGAGGTCGAAGAGCAAAGTCAATTCGTTCGACATTTCCAGTCTCCTTTTTCTTCTCCTCCTCCCATTGCTCAAACTTCCTTTTCATCAACAACCATTCTCTAGCGTCGGGTCTTCCTTCCTCTACAGGGGGAACAGCATTCGACTTCTGGCCTTCACTCCTGGGGGGAGTCATCTGCCTACTCTTCCTGTCTCTGTGGGAATTGGCCCTTTCTGATCGGATTGGAGATCTATGTCTGTCATTCCTTATGGGCGACCTGCGCCTCTCATCCCTGGATGGCGACCTGCGCCTGTTATCTCCGTGTGGCGACCTGCGCCTTTCCCCTCCTACAGGCGACCTGCACCCATTCCTGTCTCTATGAGACCCTGATCTTTGCGTCCGTGCTGGGGAAACGCGTCTGTTTCTATTGGCTGTCAATTGTGTCCTCAAATCAGATTGAGCCTCCTGCTCTCTGTTTCTGGTGAGACTAGCCCTCAGGTCGTTACTCGGCACATGAACAATAGTGGGAGCTCGCTGAACCATCCTGTTCTCGCCATTCTGTCCCACACCCTCATTTGGTCTAGCACTCCTGGCCTGTTGACCATTAGAGACCTGAGTGGGAGCCATTCTTTCAGAGCGTACATCGGCCTGCTCTGCCTCTTCCATAGCTATTAGATCGGCCAGAATCTGGGCTCGCTCCAACATCATTTCTTTTTTAGTCATGGGGTTGGTGGAGGGACCTGCCCTATTTCCCACGTTCATCTGTCTAGCTGGACGTTTTGGATGAGGTGGAGCTCCATGTCCCTCCATCTGTCTTTTCCCTCTCCTAGTGTCTGGCAATCCTCTGCCATCAACAACACTGGTAGAGCGTGTGGCTCAACCATGAGGGCGATTTGGTTGGGGAGGAGGCAAATCCGTGTTTTCAGCATTGGCGTTGAGATTTCCAGCGTTTGTGTTGGTGTTGTTGTTCACTTCATTGAATTCTTCAGAAGCATCTTCTACATGCCCGTCTGGGGTTACCATTGTTGTAGGTTGATGGAGTTTTCGAGGTCAAGCTAAAGCACGATTCCCGGCAATGGAACCAAACTGATGCTGCAGGAATTGTGCTTATCAATCTTCCTCCACGTGGCAGGACGAATCACCTGACTCCTTGACCTGAAATCAGAACCCACGACTAGCCGGATGTGTCTCCGGCGAAGACCCTCGGGCGTGAGAGTAAGAACACAATTGTATAGCTCAAAATGTATTGAATAATTGAATTCCAATAGCAAAATGGCAGTTACCTCTCCCGTTTGGTAGTGATGAGGTATTTATATGTGATAGCCGTTGTATTTTTGGTGGTGCTACATGAGCTCCGAGATTATAGCGGCAGTTATGTTCGTGGGAACATGCACATGAATCGTCCACGATTTATAGGGATACTGTTATGGAAAGACTTGATCCACGTGCGTCTATCTCAGGTAGCTCGACACTTGGTGTTTAGGTCGAGGTCGCCATTTGAGGAATGGTCGACCTGACTGTCGGATAGAGCATGGTTCGTACCCGAATTGTAGTATGGATCATGAGGTCGGACTAAGTCAGGTCGGGACCTGGTAGGTCGGACGTTGGGCTTAGTCGACTGATGTTGTGGATGGGCTTTGGGCCTTGCATAGATTTGGGGCAAAGGCTGCCTTGAGGATTGGGCTTTATTCGCTTGGCCCAGCTCGATACTTTTGGTATGTTCATTTATATATGTACAATGTAAAAAAAAAAAAAAACTATACCAAATTTACCATATACTATAAATCATATATATATATATATATATATATATATATGCATAACATATTCATTTATCGATAACATAATAAACTCTATAAATATTTTTTCCGGTCCCTAGAGTATTACTTTATAGAGTTTTAAACGTACATTCAAAATTCAAATTAGAATTCACATTCACATCACAATCACAATCATAATAACAATACCAATGTACCGATACAATACCCATAATAATAACAATAACAATAACAACATAGTTAATATATACAATACTAAATAAAATGAAACTACTAAAAATACCATTTCAAACTTATAAACAAGTTTAATTGTGACTCTGACCACTTCCACTACGGCTTCCACGACTTTGGAAGCCGCTACCACTACGGCCACCCCACTCCATCCCCATGCTCACTCGAAAACAAATTGAAGTATTGACCGACGGAGGAGCATGAGACATTCTGTTGCTGCTGGAAAATAGAGGTCATCATCATCTGCTGCATTCGTTCCTCCATTTGTAGTTGCATTCGCTCCTCTTTTTGTCTCGTTCCATTCGCTCTTTCATTTGTGATTGTGCATCTTCCCGGTCGTGTCTAGCTCAAATCACCGCTCCACCTCCTTCGTGAACTCGGATATTAAATGTCTAAGTCAAACTTTTAATAATCTCATCCTTTTGTTTCATAGCATCCTAGTTCACATGCTAACAAATAGAAGAAGAAAAACACCGTGAAGAACGATTGTTAAATGTCAAGTCAAAAGATTGCAGCTCCATGCTCTCCAAATCCCGTTAAACAATCTTCTTTTAGTCACTTGTCTTTTATTATCTTGTTTTTCTCCCTCCAATTTTCTTCTGGGACTTCTCATGTGGTCCTTATACCGTTACAAAATTTTGTGGTTAGTCCCATTGAAAGTTTCGTGTAGCTAGGAAACTTAGATCACGCAATAGGCAACGGATGTGAGTACAGATGTGTCTCACAACTGTCCACACATCCACAGATAATGCAGCGGAATAAAACAATTAAATGCAAATAACTCAAGAATTATTTACGCTTACTGATCTGTGTGATCAGCAAACTAGGCTTACGCCCAAAAACTTTTCACTATAAAAACTTTTGTTTCTTACAAAAACAAAGAAGTGAAAAACTAAAATATGAAAATACTAAACAAGTTCTAATCACCTTCTACGATATGAACAACTCCCCTTTCCCAAGTAGGACTTATTCAATCAGAAGTAAAACAAGAGAACTTTATGAAAACCTAGATGTGAGTTACGGATGTAAGCTCACAACCTAAAATCAACAATGTCGAATGTTATGAAGTATGTAATTTTCTCTCTAAAATTCGTCGCTTCTCTTGTGATGAATGCCTTGTATTTATAGTGCACCTTGGAGAAGATCTTCATGCAATCGACCTCTTCCTTTGTGAGATTCCTTTTCCTATATGAAAACATAAAACACACTCACAAGGAAATCAAATATTAGTAGGTTAGTCCTAATATAAAACTATGTACATAAATAAAAGATATTTACTTATTTACAATCTCCTAGTCAAAGTAGGATACTTATAAATCTCCATGAAAGTCCCAAAATCTTCTTACCATATAGAAGTCTTTTGAAATAAGGAAACAAGAATTGGTTTCCTAAAAAGCTCACGCTTTCAATCTCCCCCTATTTTGGACTTTCTGGTCAAAACCAAAGATTTATAACAATCACATTTTATGACCACAGAATATAGAAAAAACATAACTCCCCCTGAATGGATGTGTGTCCAGATGTGTATACACATCCACACATAAAAACTGCAAAACAAAATTAGAACAGAATACCAGCAGTTCATTAAGCAAAAGCAAAAACCATTCAGTCATGTCCTAATTAAGCTATTACAAACCATTGTTTAGAAACTAACAAACTAAAACAGAAAATTAAAAATTGTCTTTAACAACCATTATAGCAAAAGTAACAAAAAACTTTCTCCCCCTAAATTAAAGATCGAAATCTCTCCACTTAAAACCAGCCACAGCTTTAGCAAAGAAGAAGAAGAACAAGCAAAGATCCCACTTTTCATTTCCAGATCCATCTCCCCCTTTTTGACTAGAAAGTTTAGCATGCCATCGAATGAGATTATCCCTAAGAGCTTTCAAATTGTTGGCATGGGCAATGGAGGCTTGAGCTTGAGCTTCTGCAGCTACAATTGCAGCATCTAGATCCTTCATCTGAGCAACAAAATTTTCTTCAGATGTGACATCAGATGTGTCCACATCTTCCATACCTAGCTCAGGAACTGTACCCAAAGGAAGATCAACATGCCTTTGCTTAGGGTCTAACAGAGTTTTGGACTCCTTAAACAGAGCAAAATTTTCAATTCTTTCTTCTCCTTTCTCAGGCTTCACTCCATTAGCAATAAGGATTTGGGAGATCAAGGAAGGGTAGGGCAAAGACCATTTCTTGGATGGAGACTCTCCATAATCACAAATCTTTCTAAAAATGAACTCACCAAAATTAATGTGCCTCTTAATCCCCAATCTATAAAGAAGCAAAGCTTGCACCCTAGTTACAGAGGTTTTGTTATTGGAGGGACACAAATTGGCAACAAGAATGGAGTGAAGAAAACAATAAAGGGAAGATAAAGAACCACTTCCTAAATCTTTAGGCTTCACAGGCCAAGAGGTCACCTTGTCATGGGTAATGGCAGTCACAAGCTCATCATCATCAATAGAAATTAGCTCATCTAAATTATCATTCAACCCAAGAAAATCATTTATCACCACAGGAGAAAATGGAACAAATTTTCCTCTAACATAGACTGAGAGGGGAGAGGAGCATCTATCTAGTCCCTTGGTCAAATTTGCATAAAATTCATATACCATTTTGGGATAGAAAGGAAGGGGATGATCCACAGTTAAAAATAATCCTCTTTCCTCAAAGAACTTGTCCATACCAAGCTTCACAAATGTTTCCCTATCCCTTTTCATTTCCACAATGAAAGCTTTAGAAGAAATTAGGCCAAACCTATCAGATGCCTTTTTGGTTAAAAACTTCTTGGAAAAGGGTTTAGGGGTAGAGACAATGGAGACAGTAGAAGACATACCCTTTTCAGCTTTCTTCCTTGTAGATGTGCGTCTGGATGTGTGCACATCCTTAGACACATCTTTTGAAGGGAATGGAACTTGGATGGATTCAATCTCAGTGTCATCATCAGCAGAGGAATCTATCTCTTGGTCCTCTTTCTCTTGATCAAGCTCTTCTCGCCCTAGCTTGTAGTTCTCATCAGAAGCAGTGTCATCACTATCATAGCTTGAATCAGTCTCATCACCAATGGGCTCTAAATCAGTAGCAGCCACCTTTTTCTTTCCCTTTAAATCCATTAAAATCTTTGCTAAAGGTTCTTCATCACTAAAGGATATAAGGTTCTCAACAGGACTAGAAACCAAGGGAGCAGAGGGCTCAACAACAGGGACAGAAACATTATCCACAGGGGTTGAAACAACAATGGGGATAATGGGATCAGATGAAATTATGGGAGAAGAAGGAGCAACAGGATCAACTTGAGAAACAGAGTCATCATGGGGAGCAATCTCAACAGGAGCAATGGGATCAACATGGGGAACATTATCAGAAGGGGGAATTGCAGGGGCAGGATCAACAACACAGGGAGGAGGATTTGAAGATTTAGCCTTAGACCTAATAAGAGGAGCAATTACCTCTTCTTCTTCTTCTTCTTCTTCAAGAACAATGGCTGTAGAGGGTTTCCCGCCAGGTTTCTTTAGATTCTTGGCCTTGTCAGATTCTGACAACTTGCGAACCCTACCAGAACGACGAAGATTACGCAGGGGCACAGGAGTTGCAGCAAGTTTTGGGGGTTTAGCTTGGGAAAGCTTCCTCTTCTTGGTTGAAGAAGGTTCCACAGAGGTAGAGACAGGGGCGACATCCGATGGTGGAATCACCGGAGAGGATGGAGCCTTAGGGTTTTCAGCGGTTGAAACAGGCAAGGGTTCCAATGTGGGGGATTTAGGAGAAGAAGCTTCCATTGAAGGATCAGACGAAGGCGATGGGGAAGAGAATTCAGCAAGGAATTTTGAAATCGCTGGATTTAGGAGAATGGAGGATTCGCCTTTCGCTACTGAAATAGGGACAATGTCGAGAACATCTTCTTCTCGAATATTGGAATGATCAGCCATTAAATCTTACACACGGTGGTTGGGTTGAACAGTAAGGAAGGAATTAATGCAACGGTGTGTGATTGTGTGCAAAGAGAAGGAAGAACAAAGGGTTTTATCAAGGTTTATGGGGGATGGGACGGATGTGAGGTATCTTAAATACTCACAGCTCCCCCTTTCCAAATAGAACTAGGAATCCTTCTCCAAACAGGTATAACAGACCTCAAAATCCTTAAGAGTCCTCCAACGGCTAGAAACCTTTGAGATTACCACACACAATCACCTTCCAAGAAATAGGGGATCAAAATAAACCAAGATTTTGTTAGATTTTTATGGAAACAAAAATACTTCGGCCATATCTTTAAAAAAAACAGAATCCCAAAAGAATTTTTCAACCTTTTCAAACAAGGATTGATACACACCTTTTCTTTCATGAAAGATATTGGAGATCAAAAACCTATAAATCAAAGAATGAATTAAGAAAGAAAATTAATTAACTAGCAAATTTACAAAGCTCCTATATGTCCTAAAAATGCAATATGCCTAGCATGATGCAAACACACAGGTGAAGGAAATATTCTCAGTTTATAGATGTGGCATAGGATGTGAGTCACATATGGGGACACATTTAGATCACAAAAAGTCAATGAGCAATAATCCAATCTGCACAGCCTCTAGGATGCATCCACCAATTTTTTTGTTGTGAATTTTTATATTGTGAGTAGCTTTCACTACAAGAAAACTGGTCTTTCGCGACGGTCAAAAGCCGTCGCGTAAACCCTTAAAGCCGTCGCGGAAGGCTAAAACGACGGGAAAAACCGTCGCAATGGCAATCGCGTAAAGCCTTGTCGCGAAAAGATAAGGTGACTGAAAAAAGCCGTCGCCTTTGTCAATTATTTTTCGCGATTGCTTTTTCCATCGCGTAAGAGTTTTTTAAAATTTTATTTATTTAATTATTTTAATTACATTTGCAATCGCCTTAGCTCAGTAAAGGAGACGGCAAATCCAATCGCCTTAGGTTTTAAAGAAGGAGACGGCAAATGCAATCGCCTTAGGTGTTGAAAAAGGAGACGGCAAATGCAATCGCCTTAGGTTTTGAAAAGGAGACGGCAAACGGCAAATGCAATCGCCTTAGGTATATAAAAAGAGATGGCAAATGCTATCACCTTAAATACTTTAAATTTATATTTTTTTTTCTATTTCACTGATCCTATTTATAATTAATAATTGAATAAAAATTAAAGAAAGGTTGATTAGCACAACATGAAAATTAATAAATTAATTGCATTTAATACTGTATTATAAACCATAATCATCGTTACAAAATTCAAAAAATAATCAACCTATTAGGTTTATCAAGAAAATGTATCATCCAGAACCTTGACAAATACAGTGCCCAAATATCGTATAAACAAGTAGAACCATATTTTTAACACCAATTAAAGTTGCAATGACGGTCAGCTCATCACATAACAGCATGTGGTCTAAAAGTCTTCAGACTTGGCATCTGTGTCAACTTTCTCCTCCGTCACATTTTCCTGTAGAGGAAAACAATATCAGAGCTAAATTAGCATTCAGAGCCTCACATATGAGTAACAATACTCAGGAACATGAAGCACATTGTCAGTCTGGAACATTTTGACCAAAATAATGTTGTCATTCAAAGACTCTAAAACCTTTCAAGGATCCATATGTACTATTGAAAATATGAGATAATTCCAAATGGTAGAAAGAAAACAATGCCAGCAAAGAGAAGAAACTTCAAACTGCATCTACCCAAAAAAATCCAAACCCTCTTCTCACCCACAAGTCCACCCAAATATGTAAATATTACCCATTTTATTTCCCATTTTGTAATGCAAAAGGATCAGAATGGCGGAAAAAACAAAGGTCACTAGGAGTTTCAGTACAAAAAGAATGACCAATTCATTAGGAGGTGAAAACCTATACCCTAGATTGAAAATAGCATTCACAAGGCAAACAGAATAGCCAATTCTATCCTATAAAAGGAACTAAAACAGAAATAATGAACAAAGATGTAGAACACTCATTTCTAAGGAAGTCACTATGAGAAGGAGGTCGAGGAAGGATAACAGAGGTCAGGGGCGGATCCAGGGGGGGGCAGGCGGGGGCACTCGCCCCCCCCCCAGCGGCGGAAATGCAGTGGAAATTTTTTTTTTTTGCCCCCACCATATTTTTGTTATATATGTATATATATAATTAACTTCAAGATTAATACCAGTGAGTGGTGTGGTTCAGCGGTAGATGGGGTAAAGTTAAAACCTTTGGTGTTTCCCTTCAAATCCATGTTCGAACCCTGCTACCTACATTTTCAATTAATTTTATTTGTCTTCCATCTTTGCTATTCTTTCTCTTAATTTCCTCACATTTTTTCAATCTTAATTAATTCGTTAGGCTTTTCCCATTTTTTTTGTTTTTGGTCTTTCTTCCTATTATTCCAAGTTTAATTAGCAAATTTGAATTTTTTTTTTGTACGAGTAATATATTTTAATAAATTGTTTGCGTTAAATACTTCAACATTATTTCAATTGTTCTTTGAATTATTTACTTTTATCATTTTTGTTAACTAAAATACATTGTATTTTATGGATTCGACCCATTTTTTACTTGTCCGACCCGAAAATTTTTTTCGGGGGCGCTGCCCCCGAACCCCCGTGTAATCTTGCCCCCCCCTCGGCCAATTCCTGGCTCCGCCCCTGACAGAGGTCATGATAAGGAATCATGAAAAGTTCACTTACCTCATTTTCTGACTCATCTTTGATGCTTGGATCCGCCATTTCTTCATCTTCTTCAGGGTCTTCGTCTGGATCCTCTTCTTCATCTAATTCATCTTCGAGTTTGACATCTGCAATTTTATCAGCAGAAGTATCTTCCCTCTTGACAACAGCCATTTCATCATCTGGGCGAGTTTCATCTAGTGTTTCAGTTTTCACTGTTTTGTTTTCCATGTTGGAATCCTCAGTTTTCACACGCTTTGATGCTGACGCTTTCTCACTTTCCTTCGCAAGGGATTCTTCCCTTTGTCTCTTCCGTTCGTTTCTCTTAGCCATAAATTTGATGCGCAACTTCTAAAAATATTTGGGAGGTTAATATTAATTTCAAAATTGTACATAAAACTGGAGACAAACAATGAGAAGAATTTACATCACCAAGTTAAACATACCTGAAGAAATGTAAGAAGGCGAGAACCCATTTGATACTGGAGCATTTCAAACAAGGTTTCTGCAAATAAAGAAAGCTGCCAAGAGAGAAGAGAAAAAAAGAGAGTGGTGTGATGTGTTGACAAAGAAAAGAAGTAATGTGAAATCATCCAAGTAACCTTGTTTCTGTAAAAAATCAGAAAATGCAACATGATTAACAGACTAACAAAGCTGACCTCAAATGTCGATTCTTCAATATCCTTGTCAGTATAGTCTAACAGAGAGTCCAATGAAAGTGACAATGAATGCAGCTGCAGCAAAACGAAAACAATCTCAAGCATTAACGTACTTTCATCATAAACAACAATAACAAGACGGAATGTTTTTCAGTTAGTCTTCTGTCCTGTGCAAGTGACTGAGTAGCTGACTGCTCTGCCATTGAGCTACGGAGATTTGACTTCTTTCTTCTATTAGAGTAGTTGCTCCTCTTTTCCCTTCGCTCTGTACTGCGCTAGAAAGAAACAACTAGTGATTGCGAGTCCCCAATTCTTGACTGGAGGGGACACCAAAGGCCTCTGGTGTCCCCTCCAGTCAAGAATTGGGGACTCGCAATCACTATTTTCTCTCATGCCTTTCTCCCTGTGAGAAGGGAGAAGAGGAGCAAAGGGAAAAGAGGAGCAACTACTCTAATAGAAGAAAGAAGTCAAAGCAGAAGAGCGACAAACCCACAACTAGAAAGAAAGAAATGAAGGAAATAAACAAGCAGAGGAAAGAGAGAGAGAGAGAGAGAGAGAGAGAGAGAGAGAGAGAGAGAGAGAAGGGAGAGACAACTGATATTTAAGCATAGCACAAAAAGTAATAAGCTGATCATTCCTTGGTAAGAAGTGAAGTAAAACTATGCAATCATCACTCATCACTTTTGATAGGAATAGAGCAACGGAATAATCACTTGGATAAGAGTAATGCTACAAGCACAAAGAAAAGTTACAAATTTTGGCTACACGCACTATTAGCAGTTCTCGACTGACTGATTATTTAGCAAGTGGCAGGACCTACAAACTCTGTAGCCAATGAAGAGCTGTCAACAGTGTATATGCCAAAACTTTGTAGTTACAGTGACTTCTTTTTGTGCCAGACGCAATACTCTGATCAATAAAAAAAAAGGAACTAAAAGAAAGTTGATATTAATGTTTGGACAAAATTCAGGATACAGATCAATGTTAACATCTATGGGGCAATGTGCAACTTGAGATTAATGCCCCCATTAAGGAGAAGCAGAACTTAGTTTTGAGTTGGGACTATAACAGTGGCATATGTTGGTGCCCAGAGGTTCCATTGACTCATGTTATCTCTTGACCATAAAAGAAAGCAACCATTACAATATCAGAGCTAAATGAGCATTGTTACTCATGTGTTATGGAACTTTCAGAGCTAAATGAGTTGGGACTATAACAGTGGCATATGTTGGTGCCCAGAGCTAAATGAGTAACAATACTCATGTTCCTGAGTATTGTTACTCATATGTGAGGCTCTGAATGCTCATTTACCCCAGTTACTCCGTTTATATGCACAACTATCACCGTTATATCATCAGTAGTACGAGTTTCAAACTGCAGCCACAGTCGATAAGATTCAGCAACAATCTCAGCACAAGCATCACGAGGATCCTTAAATTTTGCAACCTGAAAGTTCCATAACACATGTCCCTACTTTTAAAAAGACTTGTTTGGGAACCCATGAGACAAATATCAAACCATCACAGCTAGAGACTAAAAAGTGCAATGCAGCCGCTTTATCTAAGAGATTATGTCCCCCAATCTGCACTGCAGTCAGAGTATTAGTAACTCACAGCTAAGGCAGCTATGATTTATTTATGAGGAACAAGTAGTATTGAACAAATTGAATTTAAGTAAAAATCACACAATGGCAACATAGGGTTTTTGATTGGTTGTAAATGCTTCCTTCAGTTGATGGAGGCTCTCCTCAAAGTGAAAACCAGCAACAGAGGCATAGCAGAAGGTAGTGATACCAACTGTTGAAGCAAGAATTTTATGAGACTGGAAAAAAACATCATTTACAAATATATCAACCCCTGATGATAATTCTTCGGCAAATTTCGAACAATTTCGAACAATTCATTTTTGGGACGGAGGGAGTACGTATTGTCTTGCCTGTTTATCCAGCATTCTCGAGAAGTCCTTAAGAACATATTGGTGATCTTGACCTTCAACCTCAATTTGCTGAGCATATTGCTTCACTTTCTTCTTCAACAACTTGTAGTTGATATAATATCTGGAAGCAGTTAAGTTGTAAGGAGCTATAACAAAAAGATCAAGTTAAAGATCAAGTTGCATTATAGCTGTCACTCCCTCCATCTCAGCAAAATTAGTATCTCCATCCTTTTTGTTTGTCCCAAAATGAAAGGCAATAATCTAAAGAAGGTACAAGAAACTAAAGCTAGTAAGAATATAGAAATAGCCTTACAACCTGACTGAGAAAAACTAATAACAGATCCATATATATGGTATAAAAGTGTACACACATACGAGTAAATGGGCAGGATAGAAGCATATAAAATAACTCAGAGGAAGTAAGAACATACTGAACTGTCAAGTCCCTTGTTGGAGTATGAAGGGACCTTGATTGAAGGCCAACAACAATCTCTCAAGCGTAGGCTACGCAAATACAAATGTCTGTATACAAAAACAAAAGAATAAAACATAAAGGAAATGATTAGTTTGTTTTGCCCCTTCCCCAACCCTTTCCCCCAAAAATGAAACTGAAATAATATGAAACGAAAGTACCAAATCAACATACCTTCCTGCAATCAGCATATATTTTCACATTCTTGCAAACAGGCAAAAACTAGAAGCCATGGGAATCGGAAAATTAAATCTTGGCACAGAACAAAACCACTTACACCTAACAAAAAACCATGTACATAAAATCGAATTTACACTGTGTGGATAGAACTAAAACTTGAGGAAAACAAATAATTAACACACAAGACTCTGAATCTGGACACCATCATTTACAGAATGAGAGAGAGAGAGAGAGAGAGTCACCTTGGAATCGCAAGATTCGGCACCGGGACAGAATGGCGCTGGAGGAAGAATCGGCGCCGGAGGAACGGCGCTGAAGGAAGAATGGCTACAGTGCTGGAGGAAGAACGACGACAGCGCGGGAGGAAGAACGGCGACGGCACTGGAGGAAGAACGAGAGTGAATGAGAAGAGGAAGAGAAAAAGGTTTCTTAGTCGTGGAATGAGAGAGACCTAAGGGGGTGTTTGGTTTGACGGAATTGGCCATTCCGGGGCGGAATGGAATGGTCAATTCCGTTGACTTCATTCCTTCCGTTTGTTTGGTTCGTTGGAATGGTTTTTTTTCCATTCCCTACGGAATGAAAATTCATTCCTTGGAATGAAAATTCATTCCTTCCAATATTGGAAGGAATGACGAATTCCCTTGGTGATGGAAAAAAAAAAAAAATTTGACAAAAATACCCCTACCTAACCCCCCCCCCAATTCAGCCCCCACCCCACCCCCCATCCAGCCCCCCACCCCACCCCCACTACCATACCCCCCACGATTTTTTTTTTTTTTTTTTTTTTTTTTTTGCCCTACCCCCATCCGCCCCACCCACCCACCCACCCCCCAACAATTTTTTTTTTTTTTTTGCCCTACCCCCATCCAAAACACCCCCCCCACCCCCCCACCCCCACGAATTTTTTTTTCTTTTTTTTTTTTTGCCCTACCCCCCATCCAGCCCCCACCCCACCCACCCCACCCCCACCCACCCCCCACGAATTTTTTTTTTTTTTGCCCTACCCCCACCCCCCACCCACCCACCCACCCCCACCCACGCCCCCACCCACCCCCACCCACCCCACCCCACCCCCACCCCCCACCCACCCACCCCTACCCCCACCCACCCCCTACCCCACAAAAAAAATTTGCATACCCTCCGCCCTACCCCCTCCCCCACCCACCCCCCAAAAAAATTTTTTTTTTTTTTAAAGAAGGGTAAATTGGTCATTTTATATGTTTTCATTCCATTCCTATAATTTGTATTTTCAAACCAAACATGATTTGGCAAGGAATTGAATGACAATTTCATTCCATTTCGTGTCAATCAAACGGAAGGTTTGACCATTTTTTTTCCATTCCAATTCCTTCATAATTCCATTCCATTGAACATTCCATTCCTTCACTTTTTTTTCCACCGAACCAAACGGCCCCTAATTGTTTACTTTAATATTTTTACTTTTTTTTTTCATATTATCTATATAGCGACTGATTACTTTAAAAAAAATCTAATTTTAAAATTATTTAATTTAATATTTTTATAAAACGCGATTGCTAAAGCCATCGCCTTTGATAAAAATCACAAATTTCACATTTCCGCCCGAACGACATTGTTGGCGCCAGAGGGAAAAGCGTATATGTGATGGCATCTGTGACTGCTTAGCCATCACGCTAGCCTACTGTGACTGCACTAAATGCAGTCACAAAGGCCGTCTCCTTATATACTCAAACGCGACTGCTTTTTTTGCCATCGCCAAAAGCAATCGCGAAAGACCAGTTTTCTTGTAGTGTTTCACTTTACTTGATCCCAAAGATAGCCCTTTTTCCCAATGATCTTATCAAGTTTGACTTCAAGTTTTCTTATGAAAATCACTTGATCACACTGGTATGGCTTCATACTAAGGGTGAAGCAGCTGTTTCTCACATATATATATATATATTTTTTTTTTCTTTTAGCACCCACTGTGAGATACCTAGGAAGGTTATATCAAGTCACCAAAAGGTAACATGAACAGGAAGTGCTCACAATTAAGTGATCAAAAATAGTGTCAAGATGAAGACTCACAAGTGACCACACTGAGAAATTTCGTGCAAATGCATGATATTTTTGGATTTTTCTTTTTATGATTTTTTTTTTCAGTTAAACTAATCTACAGATGTGTTAGAGGATGTGAGACACATCTGGTCTCACAACCTTAGATATCACACAAGCCAAGAGACTTCCTCAAGGAGGAAAATCTCTCCAAATCTAATGCCTTTGTAAATATATCAGCCAATTGATTTTCAGTCCCAACAAATTCCAGACACACAGTTTTTTGTTCTACAAGATCTCTGATGAAATGATGTCTAATATCAATGTGCTTTGTTCTAGAATGTTGGATAGGATTTTTAGATATGTCCAAGGCACTTTTGTTATCACAAAAAGCAGTCAAAACTTTGCTATTCAATCCATAATCTTTTAACATTTGATTCATCCAAAGTAATTGTGTGCAGCAACTCCCAAGGGCAACATATTCAAATTTCGGTTGACAAGGACACACAATTTTGCTTCCTACTATACCAAGACACAAGATTATTTCCTAGGTAGAAACATCCACCAGTGGTACTCTTTCTATCATCACTATTTCCAGCCCAATCAGAATCAGTGTACCCAACCAAATTGGTGTTTGTTTCTTTAGAGTAATGCAGACCTAGGTTCACAGTCCCACTCACATACCTAATGATTCTTTTCAAGGCTTTAAGATGGGACACCTTAGGGTTGGCTTGGTATCTTGCACAGAGGCATACACTGTACATAATGTCAGGTCTACTTGCAGTGAGGTAAAGCAGACTTCCTATCATACTTCTGTAAAGGGTTTGATCAACACTCTCACCATCTGAATCATGACTTAGCTTTTGGGAAGATCCCATTGGGGTTCTTTGATGTGAAGAGTGTTCAAGCTCAAACTTTTTCACAAGATTCTTGGCATACTTGGACTGTGAAATGAACATGCCATCTTTGAATTGCTTAATCTGTAGGCCTAAGAAAAAGTTCAACTCACCTACCATACTCATCTCAAATGTGGAAGTCATGCTATCCACAAATTCAGCTAGCATAGGGTCAGAGTTTGACCCAAACACAATATCATCTACGTAGATTTGTGCCACAAGAATCTCCTTTTTGTTTTTCCTCACAAACAAGGTTTTGTCAACCTCACCTCTCTTGAATCCTAGTTGGAGCAAATGGTCAGTCAACCTACCATACCAAGCTCTAGGGGCTTGTTTTAGTCCATACAGAGCTTTCTTCAGCTTATACACATGATTAGGATACTTGGAGTCCACAAAGCCTTTAGGTTGTTCAACATAGGCTTCCTCATTTAATATCCCATTTAGAAAAGCACTCTTGACATCCATTTGATGAAGAGTAATCTTAAGGTAACAAGCAATGGCTAATAAAAGCCTAATGGACTCAATTCTTGCAACAGGAGCAAATGTCTCCTCAAAATCAATTCCCTCAATTTGAGTATAACCTTGAGCAACTAACCTAGCTTTATTTCTAGTTATCACACCTTGCTCATCAGTTTTGTTCTTGAAAATCCATTTGGTTCCTATGACATTACCATGTGAGGGCCTAGGAACAAGAGTCCATACTTCATTCTTTTCAAATTGAATCAATTCATCTTGCATAGCAAGAATCCAATCAGCATCTTTCAATGCTTCAGCAATATTCTTAGGTTCAATCTTAGAAACAAAACAACAGAAGTTTACCTGGGAGTATGCTGAGGAGCAACCCCATAAACCAGCCATCTTTCTGTAATCAACTTTGTCCTTTTGTCTTGTTCTCACTTGTGAATGCACATCTCCCACAACTTGTGAAGTGGGGTGGTTTTTCTGGATTTTAGAAGGAATATCCTTTGCTCTATCCACACACCCATCCACATTACCTTCTGGAGCATCATCCTGATCAGAATCAGAGGAATTGTCCTCAGTTACAGGAGTTTGAGTGGATGTGGGAGCAGATGTGGGTTCAGATGTGGAGCCAGATGTGTCCACATCCTTGGTTACATCCTTATCAGGTTCATCATGTTTATCAGCACTGGAAGTTTCTTTTGCTTTTTCAGCACCTGTTTCTTCATTCTTCCAGTCAAGCAGGCAACCTGAAATGTCATCCTCAGCAGTCTTGAGGTTAAGATCAAGTGAGTCATCAAATATAACATTAGCAGATTCCATAATGGTCTTAGTTTTGAGATTAAAAACTCTGTAAGCTCTACTATTAGTGGAATATCCAATGAAAATTGCTTTGTCACTCTTTGAATCAAACTTGGACAGGTATTCTCTATCATTGAGAATATAACAAACACATCCAAATACATGAAAATATTTCACAGTTGGTTTCTTTCCAAGGAGGATTTGATATGGAGTGACAGTGCTACCAATCCTTAAGAACACCCTATTGCCAATGTGGCAAGCAGTGTTTAAAGCTTCTGCCCAAAATTTCTTGGACAAGTTTTTAGAACTTAGCATGACCCTAGCCATTTCTTGCAAGGTTCTATTCTTTCTTTCAGCAATTCCATTTTGCTGTGGGGTGATTGGTGCAGAAAACTCATGAGTGATTCCCTTAGAATTGCAAAAATTGGTGAACATTTGATTCTCATATTCAGTACCATGGTCAGACCTAATCCTCACAGTCTTAAGACCATAAAGATTTCTAACCCTTTTGTACCAATTCTTGAATTCTCCAATTGTTTCTGACTTTTCTCTTAAGAACATTACCCAAGTGTACCTAGAATAATCATCAACACATACAAATGCATACTTTTTCCTACCAAAGCTTTCTACTTCAATAGGTCCCATTAAATCAGTGTGAATCATCTCCAAACACCTAGTTGTGGAGCATTGTTGGACCTTTTTATGTGATGCTTTTGTTTGTTTTCCCTTTTGACATGAACCACAGACATCAGGGTTCTTGAAGTTCAGTTTAGGGTGGTCTTTAATAGCTTCAAACCTTTGAAGTTCTTCCAGAGTTCTACAGCTAGCATGCCCTAATTTTTGGTGCCACAGATTGACATCATTAGCTTTTGAGCTTAGGCAAGACAGATTGTCACCAAATTGGTAACAATTGTCAGCTGATCTAGGGCCAGTAAACACACAGGTATTGTCTTTATCAAACACTTCACACAAGTGCTTATCAAACTTCACATAAAGATCATCATCACACAGTTGACTGATGCTTATTAGGTTGGCTTTTAAGCCTTCCACATGGTACACATTGTGCAGTTTTGGGAGACCCTTAACATCTAGGGTTCCTTTCCCAACAATTTTTCCTTGAGCACCTCCACCAAAATTTACTTTCCCTCCATTAATCATTTCATAGTCTAGAAGGACTGCTTGGTTTCCAGTCATGTGCCTAGAGCACCCACTATTATTAAGCTTACCCCCACAAACTACCTTGCATGGAAGATCCAAATCGAGGCCACCTTGATTGGCCATGATCTTTACATGTTTATCGATGGCACACATCCAGCACCACCTCAAGACATCACCCTAACCACCACCACCACTGTCGCCTCTACCACCACCGAAACCACACTCGGCACCACACCAGTCGCAACCCCTACTACTACTCCCACCCCCACCAACTACCATCACCACAACCATTCTAAACCCAGCCTATGTAACATGGTTTCATCAGGATAAGCTTCTTCTAGGAGCCCTAGCCGAAACCCTTTGTGATTCTTTGGTTACCCTTATTTCTCAATGTTCCACCACCCATGGTGCTTGGAAAACCCTTGCCAAAACTTATGCTAATCCCTCCAAAGGGCACAACAAACAAATTAAAGATCATCTTCGTTGTATCATCAAAGGTTCTCGCTCCGTTGATGAGTACATGCGAGAAATCAAATCCTACGCCGACCAATTTGCTTCTCTTGGTCGACCCCTTGATCCTGTCGTGTGCTTGATCAACTTAATGATCCTGACTATGATAGCGTTATTCAGCCGTTCTTAGTCGTGAAAACCCTATTGGCTTTGAGGAACCCCATGAAAAGCTTATAAACCGGGAACTTGTTCTTAAACACAAAGCCGCCACCCTTACCTCCTTCCCTGCCACAATTAACGACACTACCAAAAACCCTCCTCGTACCTACCAACCTAGATCTGCCGCCAACCCACCAAACCCTAATTAGTCCAACTTCCACCCACCTAACCCTAATCCGCCCAATATATCCAACCCGTCTCCACCTTCAAACCGCCGCCCATACAATGGTCAATGCCAATGGTGTCGGCAGTCGGGCCATTACCTATCCCAATGTCCCCTCTTCCGCCAATCCCACCCCAATGTCAATGTACCTAACCCCTCTCATATACCCTCCAATTCAGCCCAAACAAGCAACCAGCCCCAAAACTCTTCCAACTCTCAACCTCGTACGTATGCACGGCACCTCGGCTCCTCAAACTGCCAATTGGCTTTTCGATAGTGGAGCTACTCATCATGTTACTTATGATCTTAATAACCTTGCTCTTCATTCACCCTACGATGGCACCGAAGAACTCCTCATTGGTGATGGCTTCGTCTTACACATCTCCAACATTGGTTCTTCCTCTATCCCTACTTCCTCTTCTACTTTAAATCTTAATCAAGTTCTTCATGTTCCGTCTGTTTCTTGTAACATAATCTCCATGTCAAAACTTTGTTCTGATAATAAAGTCTCTGTCACCTTACCATCTTCTTTTCTTGTGAAGGATCTACAAATGGGAGTCATCCTTCTTCAAGGCATATTTGAGTCTAGTGTCTATGAATGGCGTCCTCCTCCTCCCGCCGTTCATTCATTCAAGTCATCTACAATAGATTGGCATCATCGTTTAGGCCACCCGGCTTATTCTCGTTTTACGTCACATTAGTAATTCGTTTGGTTTAAATATTCCTAAGTCTTCATACTTTCATTGCAATTCTTGTGATTGTAATAAATCTCACAAATTGCCTTTTAATGATAATACTATTTCTTCTCATGGTCCTCTTGATTTACTTTACAGTGATGTTTGGACGTCTTTTGTTCCTTCTTATGATGGGTTCAAGTATTACATTATTTTTGTTGACCATTTTTCTAAGTATATCTGGATTTATCCCCTTAAAAACAAAAGTGATGCAACAAAAATATTAACCACCTTTAAGCTTCGTGAAATTCTTTAATCGTTCCATTATCACTATTTTTAGTGACAATGGAGGTGAATATATTGGTCTTCGTCGGGTGCTTGAATCTCATGGTAGTACTCATCTTACTTCTCCTCCTCACACTCCCGAGCATAATGGATATTCTAAAAGACATCACAGACATATTGTTGAAACCGGTCTTTTCTTACTTTCCCACTCGCATATGCCACTTCAATATTACTCGCATATGCCACTTCAATATTGGCCCTTCGCTCTTGTTACTGCTTGTTACCTAATTAATTGAATGCCCACCCCTTCTATGCATCTACAGTCTACGTTTCTTAAGATCCATGGTCATAACCCTAACTATCTTAAACTTCGAAGTTTTAGGTGTCTTTGTTATCCTTGGTTACGTCCTTATACCTCTCATAAACTTGAACATCATTCTTCTCCTTGTGTCTTTGTCAGTTATTCTCCAACCCAAAGTGCATACTACTGTCTTGATCCAAAATCCTTAAAGATCATTGTGTCTCGTCATGTTAAGTTTGTGGAGAATGAGCTTCCATTCATTTCTCTCTCTCGGCCTTCTTCCTCTGATTTCGCTGCCACTTAAGCCGATACATGGTGTACACTACATCTCCCTATCCTCACTCATTTACCTTCTGCCCCCTCACCTACACCCGTCAGCTCCTCCTCCTTTTCCCCTCATCTTTCGCCTGCCTCTCCTAGCCCTACGTCCTCCTCCTCTGCCACACCTTCTGCCGACACAACTCCCTCATCAACTCCATCTACGGTCGAGCCATCACACCCTACTTCACATGTTCCTTCTTCTCCCGTGGCTACTCCCATATCCTCCCCTTCATCTGCCCACACACCACCACCTCATCGCCCAGTCACCCGTCTTCAAAACAAGATCACCAAACCCATTCAGAAACTTAACCTGCTTGCCTCTCTCCAACCTCCACTTTCTGAACCTACCACTATTACCCAAGCATTAAAAATTCCTGCTTGGCGTGATGCCATGCAAAACGAATATGATGCTCCTTTGAAAAACCACACTTGGGATCTTGTTCCTTCCACTCCGTCTCAAAATCTTGTGGGTTGCAAATGGGTGTATCGAACAAAGTACAACTCAGATTGTTCCATTGATCGTCATAAAGCTCGACTCGTTGCTAAAGGGTTTTATCAACGACCTGGCTTGGACTATTCAGAAACTTTTAGTCCACTTGTAAAGCCTGCTATAATTCGTACCATTCTTTCCCTTGCCACAATTCATGGTTGGCAACTTCGTCAATTGGATATTAACAATACTTTTCTTCGGGGGTCTATTCTCGAAGATGTCTACATGGTACAACCTCCTGGGTTTGTTAGCCAAACTCATCCTACACATGTTTGCAAGCTTCGTCAAGCGCTTTATAGTCTTAAGCAGGCTCCTCGTGCATGGTATACTGAATTAAAAAAATTTCTTTCGCTTGGATTTAAAAATTGTGTTTTCGATGCCTCCTTGTTTACTCTACATCATCAACATGCCTTTATCTATTTACTTGTATACGTTGATGACATCATTATTACTGGATCGGATTCTACACTTCTTGATTCCTTTATATCCATTTTTCCAAGCGGTTTTCTCTCAAAGACTTGGGAAATTATTTTACTTTCTTGGTGTTGAAGTTATTCCCCACAAAAATGGTTTGTTTCTCACTCAACATAAATATATTCAGGATATACTTACACGTTCAAAAATGCTTGATGCCAATCCAGCGCCTATACCCCTCACTCCTCATCCACCACTTTCGGCTTTCCTGGGTAACCCACTGCCAAATCCCACCAAGTATAGAGCTCTTGTTGGTTCTCTTCAGTACTTGTCTCTTACTCGCCCGCATTTGTCTTTTGCTGTAAATCGGTTATCTCAGTTTTTACATAACCCACTGATCTTCATTGGGCTTCCCTTAAAAGATTGCTTCGCTATCTCGTGGGAACTAGTACACATGGGCTTCTACTTCATCATTAGTCTCCTACTTCTTTGCATGTGTTTACTGATGCTGATTGGGCTGGTGACAAGGATACCTACACATCTACTATTAGTTACATTGTTTATTTGGGACGGAATCCTATATCATGGTCATCACACAAGCAGTGTACGCTTGCTCGTTCCTCTACAGAAGTGGAGTATCGTGTTATAGCATCCACTACTGCTGAAGTAATATGGGTCCAAAACCTTCTGTCTGTCTCGGAGCTCGGTTTTTCCACTATTACTTCTCATGTCATCTACTCTGAAAACATGGGTGCTACATATGTTGCCGCAAATCCAAAGTTTCACTCAAAAATGAAACATTTGGGTCTTGATTATCATATTGTTCAAGAGTATGTTCAGAGTCAACGACTTCGTGTTTCTTTTGTCAAGGGAAGTGATCAAATAGTTGATGCATTAACCAAGCCTCTTGCTCGCTCTCGATTTCTTGATCTTATGTCCAAGATTGGTCTCACGTTTCGATTATCCATCTTGAGGGGGCCTGTTAGAGATCCTACTAAATCTCTTAAAGATCCTATTTGTTATGGTTACCTTTTCCTTATGTAATTAGTTTCCTATTTGTTATGGTTACTTTTTCCTTATGTAAATACAATTCTAGGTTACTTGTAGGTTACTCATATGTACTTGTGTATATAGCTACCATAACATCAATAATATTTTGATCTTTTCTCAATAATTCTTGTTACCCTTATATGGTGACCCATCCACTAACCACGACTCTGATACCAGTTGTTGGGATCGCTCACCCATAAGAGAAATCACAACAAGAGAAACCAAAGTACCCACGTATATGAAACAAGGACAGAACATGTAATGTTTCGTGGTTTGGCTTAAAGCCTTTATCACCCAAAAATATATTCAATAAAATTCTTGATATTACAAGAATGGAAATTTCCCTCTCTCAACACTCTTGAATATCCTCACCAACTTATACAAGCATACAATTTATCTCTCTCTAAATTGTAGGCTTATGCTATCTCTCTCAAGTTATATGAAAACCTAACTAGTGAAACTTATTTATAATAGACGCACACTCACTTTTCCCCTTCATAGCCAATATGAAATTACTTTTCATTCTCCTAATCAATGTGGGAATAGGTATTTTTTTTCTTAACCAAAATAGGATTTTAGTGATATTAGTCGATTTCCTAACACGGAAAATACTCAAATGTGATATATGAAATTATTTCTTGTTTAGGGTATATCAAGATTTTGGTACAATGTCTAACCTTTTGGCTAATTTGTGTGAAATAGTTGAACTTTAAAGGAAGAATAGTGGCAAATAAACTGTCCCTCTCAAATTTACCCACATTGGCATCTTTCTCTTCATCTTAATTTTCAGACTCCCACATCCATATTTGCTCTCTACACACTCAAACTAGGTCTTACTTGATTACTGTTATGACTAAAAAAAAAGTGAAAGTTGACTGCCATGTGACATCAAGCTTCCATTTTTTTCCTCACTAATGAAACTTAGCTTTTGGTAACAATAACAATAGAAGCATAGCATTTGGCATTTCCAAACACCACTTTGTATTTTACTCACAAGTGGTGGGGTTCCTTTTATTCACTACTATTCAATTGAGATATATGCCAAATCCCACTTCACAGTTTGTGTTTCTTTCCATTGTCTATCTCTCTCTCTCTCTCTCTCTCTCTCTCATGCATAGCTTATAACCTAGCTCTACCATCTCACTGACATTCATGCCTCTCTAGTTCTGTTCATACATATGTGATACTTCTTTTCTTTATCTTTTTTCTATCGTCCAATTATATTTTAACAACTGCACCCAATTTAATTAATATGTTTTCGGATAGGCCATTGTATTAAGTGGTAACCCATTGTCACCACATTATCTATGTATTTTTGGGTAGGTCTATTCACACAATTACATGTGCTTAACATTAACATGCTAATGTGTGTGCTTAGAACTTACAAAATAAACTGAATTTTCAGGCTTGGGTTGCTACACCGTATCGCACCTTAAAAAATGTTTGACATTGAGCATAACATGATAACTTCTATGCACTCTAACGTTTCACAAAATCTGGGGAGAAACGCGTTTCTCCGTCGCGTATGAGGAAACGGGGCTTGGTTTGTCGCGCGACATACTTAGCCAGTTTCTGGATATACTTTCATTAGTTTCTGGATATCCAGGACATTGAATATGGATATCCAGAAGCTTTGGAAAGGATATCCAGAAAAAATATTTGGTTTCTGGATATCCTTTCCAAAGCTTCTGGATATCCAGAACATTTAATATGGATATCCAGAAGCTTTGGAAAGGATATCCAGAAAAAATATTTGGTTTCTGGATATCCTTTCCAAAGCTTCTGGATATCCATATTCAATGTTCTGGATATCCAGAAGCTTTGGAAAGTATATCCAGTTGTGTGGCTTAGTTAGTCGCGCGACCAAAGGAGCCCCGTTTCTCCATACGCGATAGAGAAACGCGTTTCTCAGCAGACCCACTCCTAACGTTTATGCCACACCAGTAATAGTAATAGAATCCCCTCCTTAAAGTGTCCCCTCTTTAATAGACTTGCCTATTAAGACCTAATATAATTAAAAAAAAATTGAAAACTTCTGTTTTCCTAAATTATTGACCAGATTTAAAATGTGCTCCTCGCATCCCAAAATAAATATATATTGTTTTCATTCAGGTGACATCCGAAAATAATTACTTTTTGTAAGACTTAATGTAAAAGATGAATAAATATTTTGTGCAACTTTAATTAGTTTTGCAAGTATATAATAAGTGTGAGTTTTTATTTTTATTTTTGAAGGATGGATTTTGGGTGGGTAGCACTAGCGGGGCTACCACGGGAGCAAAGGGGGCAATTTTCTCCATTGGTTTAATTTAATTTTATTTTTTTGCTAGTGCAACATTTTTAAAATTTTAGGGGTTTAAAGCAATTTGTTGAAACTTGCCCCCTTTGAGATAAAAGAAAAAATATACAAATTTTAATATGCCCCTATTGAAACTTTTTGCAATTTTTGCCCCCATTGATGAAAATTTCTGACTTCGCCACGGGTGGGTAGGCGAAAAGGAAAAGGAAAAGGATATGGACGATGATTGAGGGTGGGAGTTGTCACTATTCCTTACCAATCTTGGGAAAAATTAAGCATTGTGGAAACATGTCATTGCTATGAGAGTAAATGTGATGTGTTTCCAACAGGACATAATACATGTTTGTGAAAAATTAACATATGCCTAGTCAAATGATTCATCTCAACCTAACCTTTTCTGTTATGATTATTGACGATCCTTTTCCACCTCAACTTGGAACCATGAATATATATACATTTTACCTGTCCGTCAGAGCATGCTCCTTTTCCATGGATTGTGTAGTCAATCCGTTCTGTCAATCCAACTTTTATAGTAACATGAGTTCTATCTTATAATATATAGTAATATGAACTGCATCTTATGTATAGTAATATGAATTATATCTCACTCAAACTGGCACGCACATAGTCTGACTCTTGGATCGGCGTTGACAATTTTAATAAGAGGCATTTACAAAAAACTACTATAGAAAGATGGAAATTACAAAAAAAAAAAAAAACATAAGTTCGAAATTATAAAAAAAAAATTGTTTTTTTTTATCAGTTTTGGTCAAACAACTGATAATTTCAGTTATCAGTTGTTTGAAGAGTAATTTGTGCTTCAAACAACTGATAATTTCAGTTATCAGTTGTTTGAACAACTGATAACTGAAATTATCAGTTGTTTGACCAAAACTGATAAAAAAAAAAATCAAAAAAAAAGTTTTTGTAAAAAAAGAAAAAAAATAGTTTTTTGTAATTTCCCATAATTACATGTTTTTTTTTTTTTTTGTAAATGTCATCTTTTTTAGTGAGTTTTTTTTTTTTAATAAACCCTTTTAATAATTTTTATTTATCTTCATAATTCTTTTAAAAAAAATTGATGCGCCATTTCAAATAAGTTTGTCAACAGAAGAGTATATAGTTTGAGTCACTTAATTTATTACAAAAGGCACTTTAAAGTATGAGAAATATATTTATATATAATTTATTATAAAAGATTCTCCTATTGTTTGTATTACTTATTTTTCTAATACGATTACTATTGTATAATTTTACTAGTACAGACCCCCCGTGCGGACCGCACGGGTCAGTACCCCCAATCTATCTTTATTATTTTTCTCATCACCTTCTACTCTATTATTCACTATCGAGTACTCACCACCTTTTATGTAAAACCATCAAAACTAACCTGGAAACAAAGAGACAAATTATGTCGAAAAAGTGATTAAAAGAAAAGCGAAAACTGAGGATCAACCTATTTGTGGCATTGAAAAGTTTTCAATGGTATAACTTCAACATTTTATGATAGAAAACATTAAGTACATCATATGAAAAAATATTAAAATATTATACAAATAAAGCATCTTCATTATGTACTATCCATATCCACATCCACCCTCACCCCACCCCACCAACCGCCACCCCCACCACCGGTGGCGGATCCAGGGGTGTTGAGGGGGGTTCTTCGACCCCCCCTGACTTTTTTTATTTTTACAAAATGACCCTTTGTATTTTTCAAATTTACTATTTTAACCCCCCTAAAACGAAAAATCCAGGGGGGTCTAGATCCGCCACTGCCCACCACCACACACACACACAAAGAAAAAGAAAAATAAAGAGGAGGCAAAAACAAATCTAAAACATTTGGGATTTAGGTGATCGATAAAAAATAGAAAATTTTAAGCACTCTATATGAGTCACCTTTTATGAAGCATCTTCTACATAATAAAAATATATTATATGCACCCCTCACACCCCATGAACCCCCACCCACCCACCAGCTCTCTCTCTCTCTAACGGGCACATAAGCACACACACACACACACAAAATAAGTAAATCCATAGTCAAAATTCCCTCCCCCCCCCCACGCACACAATGTGCCTCCGACCAAGCTATGGCCAAAACGCTTTAGGAGAGTCCAAGATAGAGTTGGTTATGTGCCAAAATAGGAAGTTACTAAGTCGGGTCTTCTCCGAGCTTATAACCATAATATCAGATCAGGAAAAAACCCCATATACATACGCTCTCAAATTTCGAGTTTCAGAAGTAGAAAACTCAAAAAGAATATAGTCTGTAATAAGATGATGGAGAAATTTTTAGTCAGTATACAATGTCATTTACCTATCAACAGAAATAGTTCCTCTACTCATGTATGTATGAAGCCTTTTCTTAAGCTACTTGTATATCTGCCAAAGAGCATAAAAATGGCAAAGAAAAAAGAATCTTGAGCAAAACAAATGAGCCTCTAGATAAACACATAATTTCATTTCAACGAATCAACTATAGGGTAATGAATTGTTCCTAAATGACCTCTCTCTTTTACTGTTTTACCTAAGTAATTAATTTGCAGTAAATAACAACGAAATAATTTGGCCATGAAAAATGTTTTTTTCTAAAGAACGTTTGATGAAAACGAAATATGAAAATGTCATCGAAAACTTGTGAAACGGTTAAAACAATAATGCATGTGCAAGTCCTATTAAAACCACGATTTCAAATTAATAGCCTTTACATTTTTAGTTATCCAATATTTTTCAATAAATTGACAAAATTATCCTTTTTATGGAGTTTATGATATATCTTAGAGAGATATTATAGTCAGTACAAAATAATAATCTAATATAATAATGAATTATTTTTCTAGAGTAAAGAAAATTTTTCATTTTCCTTTTTAATAAAACTAAATTATTGTATTTGAATTTTTTTTAGGTTTTCATTTTTCATAAAAAAAAATAATACAATTATTTGTGATGCCTCCATTATATTTTCTATAAGAAGGAAGAAATCAGAACATATTGACGTCATATTTATATTATAAATTTTTCAGAATAAGTTTTAATATATTTAATCTACTCTAATAAAAAAATATTTGTTAGTAAATTCACCATTTAACTTAATACTTAAAATTAATAATTATTTTTACAATGTCAACATAGTAAAATTCAATTTTGTTAATAAAAATTATTAATTATTTACATCGGTTAATGCTTAGGTGTAGGAGAGTTTTTTTTTTTTCCAACTTTAAATCTAGGCCGCTCTTTATCTTTTGCGAGATCAAATCTGAGCCACTCTTTGTGTGACGGTTAGATTTGACCTCTATTGTATTATATATTATTTGATATATCTAGAATATCTTGGTAAACACTCCTCCTTTTGTATAAATATTTACCTCTTGTTATTAATAAAATTGAGTCGTTTATATCAATTCTCTCTCTCCGATGTATAAACTGACTTCGTATAACCATCATTTATTATATTATGGTATCAGAGCCATAATGGTCCTTTTACACCAAAACCTACGACTGAACCTTAAACCGTCCCACCCTATCACCATCACACGCTTCCGCCATCTACCATCAAAACCTTACCCTCCTAAATCTCACCACCCTCGGCAAAAACCCTAATCCAAAACCCATCCTAAACGCCACCACCCACTTCCGCCTCTCCACCTCCAACACCACCATCGGCTCAACCCTCCTTGGTTGAAACCCTTACTTCGCCACCCAACATCTAAATCTAATCTTAAATCATCACCATCGGCTCAACCCCTTAGCTGAAACCTCTCCTTCTCATCCAATGAATACCACCACCCTCGGCTCAAACCTTGGCTGAATCTCCTCCTTCTCCAAACTCCATCTCAAAAACACAACCTTATTCTATTAAAACCCTCATTGTTGAAACCCATTGCTTCCGCCTCCATCAAAAGTCTCTCCTCCAACCCTCCACCCTCGGCACAACCCAAAGCCGAAAACCCTTCTACACCCTCTATATATTCCAAACCCTAATTATACATCCGCCTCTCCTCCATAACCACCCACCATCAAAACTCCATCCTCGACATATGTCGAAACCCGCCGACTAACACCACTTGTCATCTTATGACCTCCACAACATATGATCGACAACATGTTCAAACAAACTGCTGATCACCAACTTATTACACAACCTGCCCCACCCCACCCTTGGCCTTCTTTGGTCTCGAAGCTGAAAACCCTACCGCCATAACTTGCTTTTGCCACCAACCATCAAAAATCTACCCTTCTAAACCACCACTTCCCTCGGCTCAACCACCCTTAGTCGAAACCCATTCACCCAAACACATCTTCACAAATGTCGCCGCCACCTTCCTTAAATAGGCGGATCAACATTCCACCCATCATAAAGTATTTTCTAGACTACACCCAAACACAACAATACCCTTGGAATAACCCAATAGCTATAATGATTCTCAGTCAAAACATTCTTTCTCTAGCAACACCACCATCAGCAATACCCAATTGCCGAAACTTCTTCTCCTCCAACGGCATTACCAATCCTCTATTATTCACCAAAACCCTTGCTGCACAACCTTATTTGCCTCCCCAACCTGACACCATCAACTCTTCAAAACCCTAATTATATGTCTTTTGGCCGCCCCACCACACAGCACCACCATCCTTTGCCATTTATGGCTTTCATCTGGTGCTCACCACCCTTGGCACAACCCCAATAGTCATATTCCTTCACATACCCTAGCCTTTTATGGCGCCTCCAATGGAAACACTACCTCAAACGGAAACAGCGCTATTTATTGATGACACAACCCTATTTGCCGCCAAGCCCTAGCACCACCACTCTTGGCCACCTCTAGCCTCAACCCAAGGTGCATCACTACCATTGGCCTCTTATGGTCTCCACTCACCACCTATTCAACAACCTGTTACACTGCATGATCAACCCCATGTTCAAAAACTTGTCTCACAACTTACCTTACAACTTGTCTCTCAACCTGCCTAACAACCTGTCTCACACCTTACCTCTCAACCTGCCTAACATCCAGTCTCGCATTCACTGCCACATCTACACTCTACATCACAATTTATGTCTCTCCTACAGACACACATCGGATACATATCCCACTCCACCCGCTCGCTAGAGCCCGGTTCATCTTATCACTCTTCAAAATTGGATTTTTTTCAAGGATCGTCAATCTTGCGGGGGCATATAAGAAATATTTTTGCATATAATTTATTATTAAAGATTTTCCTAGAGCTTGTATTAGTTACTTTACTAATAGGATTACTATTGTATACCTTTCTTATTTGATATATCTAGAATAGCATGGGAAGCACTCCTCTTATATAAATATATACTTCTTATTATTAATAAAATTGAGTCATTCATATCAATTTTCTCTCTCACATGTATAAACAGAATTCGTATAACCCTTCTTTATTCTATTATAAAGTGCATTGGAGGCCGAAATTGAACCTTTAACCTTTCTCTGAAATCGGAAAGAAATATCGAATATTGATTGAGCTAGAGTTTTTTAGCAGAGTATCTAGTTTGAGTCAAAGTTCAATTAAATTAAACAAGAAAGAAAGTCAGTATCGTATTTATTTTTGGACTAAGTGAATACTCCTATACATTAGGGGCAGTGACCATAGGGTCCTTAAGAGTAAACAAAATGCTTTAAGAGGACACATTATTTTCAAATATCTCAAAAGGTCTCCAGACAAAAAAGTTACACGCTCCCTCATCAATTCACACATATATGCTCCTAATCCCTTGTTGATCGGCATGTTGTGCCGCGCTAGTTTGGCCGAATCCGAGACTAGCAAACCTGATAGTTGAACAATGAGAATAAGATTGACCCTCGTAGTTCAACTATCAACCTGGCGTTAGTTTTTAGTTTTAATCGTTCAACTAACAAACTCATTTTTTCAACTAATAAATAAAATAAATCATAAAACCCCAACAGTTCATGCTTATACACAACTCCCAGACTCAAACTTTCATTTAAAAAATAGCCAAGAAAACCAAAAAAAAAAAAAATGTGAGTGTCAACTTCCAGGTCCAAAGTATGAGAGTTCCTCTATCCGCATCGAGCTTTAAGCCTGAGACACTTCTAGAAATTGTTAATTTAGCAATGGGTTTTTTAGTTGGGATTGGTAATCGTTATTTTCCGATATAATGGGTTCAATAGTAGTCAGTCCGGGAAAATATTAGTTGGTAGTACCGATAGAACTTTTTGTACCGATGGAACTAGACAAACCGTCGAGAATGAGAATAAGACAAATTGTCAGCAACTACAACGAATCAAAATCCGTTGTAAAAATCAAAATCTACGGTTTTCCAGACATTTACAGAAGGATTTTTCGATTGTAAATTTTGTTAAATTACAAACAAAAAAGTTCATACGTAATTGAACTGAGTTTACCAATGGAAAATATTTGTTGGTAATTTAATGACTGAGTTTACCAACGAATAAAAGGAAATTTTTGCCAGTGAATATCCAAATAAAAAAAAAAAACTTCTAAACCTGTAAATAAATCTATACAATTAAACCTCGCTAAAGTAATAATCTCGATTAAATAATAAATTTGTTCGGTCTTGACTTGGACAGATATTATAAAGTAATATTTTTGTTAAATGCATTAGATAATAAAAATTGAAATCATTAAAGGCTCATATATATATATATATATATATATATATATATATATATATATATATATATATATATATATATATATATATATATATATATATATATAAAATTTATGTACCTTAGTATATATGTATTCATTCTACAATATTTATTTCTTTTTAAAATATGAATCTATAGTCTCTTGTTTATTTTTTCCACCAAAATCAAAATAAATCTCATCCATGACTTTTTTTTCTAAAATAAGTTATGTATAAGGTACATAAATTATAAATAATTGAGTTTCTTTATTGATGCTGCAGGAATTGTGCTTATCAATCTTCCTCCACGTGGCAGGACGAATCACCTGACTCCTTGACCTGAAATCAGAACCCACGACTAGCCGGATGTGTCTCCGGCGAAGACCCTCGGGCGTGAGAGTAAGAACACAATTGTATAGCTCAAAATGTATTGAATAATTGAATTCCAATAGCAAAATGGCAGTTACCTCTCCCGTTTGGTAGTGATGAGGTATTTATATGTGATAGCCGTTGTATTTTTGGTGGTGCTACATGAGCTCCGAGATTATAGCGGCAGTTATGTTCGTGGGAACATGCCTGTAACTGTCCCTGATTTATAGGGATACTGTTATGGAAAGACTTGATCCACGTGCGTCTATCTCAGGTAGCTCGACACTTGGTGTTTAGGTCGAGGTCGCCATTTGAGGAATGGTCGACCTGACTGTCGGATAGAGCATGGTTCGTACCCGAATTGTAATATGGATCATGAGGTCGGACTAAGTCAGGTCGGGACCTGGTAGGTCGGACGTTGGGCTTAGTCGACTGATGTTGTGGATGGGCTTTGGGCCTTGCATAGATTTGGGGCAAAGGCTGCCTTGAGGATTGGGCTTTATTCGCTTGGCCCAGCTCGATACTTTTGGTATGTTCAGTGGCCCCCAACTTTCGAGTTGATTTTGTCGACTTGGAAGTTAATAAGATTCTTTGATGAAAATTTCTTTACTCGCAGGTCGACGCTCGCTCTGAGGTTTAGTCGACTAAGATGACGTGGCACCATCCTGGTCGTTGGCGATGAACGGTAGGAGATGAAGGAGCGCCGATTTTAGTAATGATTGCAATTCTGACGCTTGGAACTCCTTCTCGAAAACCGCTTCAGCTTTTAATTTTGGAAAATTAATTTCGATTTTCTTTTCCCTTTCCGAATTTAGGAAAATAGAAATACTCAGTCTTCTTCTCGAATTCGAATTCTTACCATTTCCAAACTCTCCTTCTCCGGCGACAATCACGGAATTGCAGCAAGATTTAAACTCAGTTCTCGGCTTCAGCAACGAACTCCCCTTCTACAATCAATTAAGGTATTTCCCTTGTATATTTGCTTTAGGGCTTTGATTTCTGCTTTGTGCTTAATTCCGCCATGGCTAGGACCTTTAGTATTGAACGAGGAGCATGGTATGGCTACTGCACTATTGACCGTAGGGTGTATAAGAACGTGAACGGTGAGTGGAGAGCGATGCCCTTGGATGAATGTGCCTCAATTTTGACTAGGTGGGAGTTGAATTTCAATGAGATAGGTTTGCCCATTGTAGGGGATGTTGAAAACCTTGTGGTCGATGACTCAAATGTCGTCCCTTTCCATCTATTTCATGAATTGCTCGACCATATCACCTTGTTTTATGTTAGGGATGTCCACAAGCCCTCTTTTCTTAGAAATAGAATAGGTTTTCCGGGGGAGTCTAGGTCGCCCTTAGGTAGGTTGACTGATCATGATCATAGGACTGACTCCCCTGCTTCCTCTTTTGTTTGTACAGATATGGCGTCTCAAGAAGGAAATGCTGCCTCTACTTCTTCAGGTCCCAGGATTGTGGACGCATTCGACAACTCAGTTGTTCCAGGGAAGAATGAGAGAGGTTATATACCCAGTAGGCCTGTCCGGGGAAAGAAAAATATGGATTCTCGGTACTCCATGGTCTATGACTTCTGTGAGGTGAATAGGGCGGACTATAGAATAACCATCTTTAGCAAGGCGGATTTTATGGCCAAGTTTCGTAATACCTTTACCACTGATGCCACTAGGGTGGCCTTCTTTTACGGACAGTTTGAGGCCGGATTGAGGTTGCCGTTGGATCCCTTCATCAATGAGTTTCTCGAATGTATGGATGCTCTCCCTCTACAGCTTGGGGCTAACACCTGTAGGGTTCTGGTGTGTTTCGCCATGGTATGTAGATTTTTAGGTCATGAGCCTTGCATGAGAGTTTTCAAGGAATTTTTTGCTCCTAAGCTCGACAAAGCTGACTGGGGGATTAGTACCCCTTCCAAACCTAACTCCCCAAAGCTGTTTTCCAATCTTCCCAACAAGCATAGCAGTTGGAACTCTTATGTAGTTGTCGTAGAGAGTAGATTAGGATGGGAATTTCCTTTGCCCAATAACGAGTCAGCAGTTATTGACGAGCAGAATTACTGGGAGCCCTCATGGCACCAAACTTTGTATCATAAATTGTGTGAGCTGGTTAAGAGGGGGCCCATTAGCTGGGAGTTGCTAGGGACGACCAAGTACAATTACATCCAAGCTGGAATGATGCTTGGAGATGGTGTGGTGGAGCCCATGGTTCCTGTGTTGAGAGGACAGGTCTATCCCGACTGGGTTACTCACTCTTTGGGTAGATTGAGGGAGAATTGTCAATTCTGCCAGAAAACAGAAAACTATTGCAAAGACAATGGAGAGCATATTGGTGGTAAGGGTTTACTCGACCTGTATTAGTTAGCTCGTCAATTGTCCACTCGTATGTAGAACTGCCTAGCTCGTACATAAAATTATTTTGACTTGCATTTCTTCATTCGTTACTGCCTTGCTCGTATATAGAATCAGTTAATTCGTATATAGAACCGCTTTGTATGGCATTGTTTAGCTCGCCAATCATATGCTCGTATGTAGAATCATTTTGTTCGTACATAGAACTTTTTTTTTTTTTTTTTTTTTTTTTGAGTTGTCGAGCTAACACTTGATTGTTTTGATGTCGTACAGTTTTGACTCCCGAACAAGAAGCTGCTATGGGTCGCATACTGGGAGTATCTGATAAGCTGAAAGCTAAAAAAGCTCATGGGGCTCTCAACGCCAAAGCGAGCAGGGAGAGGGAGGCTGCTGCCAGGAATGCTTTGCTTCCAAAGGATGTTGCAGGGAGAATCCCCATGGAGGAGGTTGAGGTGGAAGATCTTTTGAATAGTGGGACCCCATCCGCTAATGTCAATGAGGGAGGTGATGAGTCTAACAAATCGGTTAGACCTAGCTTGAGCTCTGATCCCGTCTCTGATGCTAATGCAGAACATTCTGGTGCTGGGACAACTGGGGTTAGTCCTCTGAATGTAGTCAACATTGAGGATGACGTGATGGAGGTTGACTCTGACGATCAGCCTTTGAAGACGAAGAAAAGGACTCGAACTGAGAAAGGGAAGTCTGTACCTTCAAGCCATCTTCCTCCTCCCATTTCTTCTCTTCCTACCCCAGAATCCCTTGAAGATAGGATGCAGAGGCTGAGCGATGTTCCCCCCCTTGAAGGAGTTAACAGCTTAAGTCGCCGTTACCCGGATATGAGCCTGGGCCAGGTCGTGGTCAGGAGGGCCATTGATATCGACCTCCTTGCTCACTTCGCTGATAAGGGGATTACCCCTGAAGAATTTTCTTCTCGATCTGGAATGATTCAATGCGAGGTAGTTTTTTAATTTCTTTATCAGTCTAGTCGTTTATTCTTTTACTCGATCCTCTTGATTTACGAGCTAACACTTGCCTTGGTTTCTTTCAACTGTAGAATCTCACCATGGTCGAGCAAGTCAAAAGTTCTTGGAGGGCCTCCATTGAGAGGGAGAGGCAAGCCCTTCTTGACTATTCCAAAAAGGCTCAGGAGCTTGCGGAATGGAAAGAGAAGTATAACGATCTGGACAACTCGTTCGAAGCCAATGAGGCGGTGAAGACCAAGGCCCTGTCCGACCTTGAAGCTGCAGAAATCAAGCTTAAGGAGGTTGAAGCGGAGAAAGAAGCTGAGAAGAAGGAGCTGGCTAAGACCCAGACGGAGCTAGCAACTGTTTCCCAACTCTTGAAGGACAAGGACCAACTCTTGATCAAGCTGCAAGAAGATCGTCGGCTTGAACGAGGGAAATGGCAAGAAGACCTCAAGGCTGCTGAAAAAGCTTCTGCTGATACTGCTGTTGATCAATTTAAGGAGGGGGATGAGTATTATGACGCCCTCGTGGCCAAGGCACAAGACTTTCTAGAGGTCGGTAAGAGACACATGGCGCGTCGAGCACTGGTGGATTCTTCAGCCACAGTTACCATCGAGCAATTAGCTCGTTGGTTTTCTGAATCCCAGTACGATATGGCAGCTCGCAGGGGCCACTCGCTCGTTCCCTTTCTTGAAAATGACTTGGCTTTTATAGCTCAGGAAGACGAAGAGGATAACTGTGAGAAGTGGGAAGCTCCCCCTATTGCTGAAAGAAACTTTGATGTCGTTTTACAAGAGCTGGATGATGCCGCCTTGGCGAAGGAGCCTGATCAGCAGGTTTTCTCAGAGTCTGGTAAACCCATAGGCCCCCAGCAACAAGAAGGTGGGGAAGGTCGAGCTACTATTGACGACCAAACTGATGCCGGCCAAGCCTCTTGAATTATTCGGTTGAATTGTAATAAACAAGTTCCAAACAATATTCTGCTTTCTTTTTTGTTTTCCTGAAATGCCTTGGCCCAGCTTTTGGGAGGCGTAGAAACATGTAAGTTTATTCTGTGCAAGTCTTAGCCCGCTTTTGGGAGACTTGTTTATATTTAATCGTAGCTGACTTCTCTTTATTGCATGTCATATGTTTTTGATGCAAGTGTCGAGCTAGATACAGAAGGGCAAATGAATCATCTTAAGTTTGAGGTCGTCTTGGTCTTATGATACCTTGGTCGACCTCAGACTTGCAAGGATTTTATGCAAACAAGATTGACTAGGAGTCGATCTTGTTAGGACGAAGCTGACTAAGAGTCGAGCTTAGAACGAAGTCTACTAAGAGTCGGACTCGTTAAATAAACGAAGCTGACTAAGAATCGAGCTTGTTAGAACGAAGCTGACTAAGAGTCGAGCTTAGGATGAAGTCGACTAAGAGTCGGACTTGTTTAAGTAAACAAAGCTGATTAAGAATCGAGCTTGTTAGAAAGAATCTGACTAAGAGTCGAGCTTAGAACGAAGCCTTCAACTGATTGACCTCGTTCTTGCTTCTACCCGTGATAAGCATATCATCCACGTAAAGTAGCAGAAAAATATATGAGCCATCATCAAGGCTCTTCACATAAACGCAGCAATCATACTCACATCTCTTGTAGTCAATACGTGCCATGTAGGAATCAAATCTCGTGTACCACTGCCTCGGAGATTGCTTCAGCCCATAAAGTGATTTCTTCAATTTACAAACCAAACGCTCCTGCCCGGGCTCCGTGAACCCATGTGGTTGCTCCATGAAAATCTGCTCATCCAACTCACCGTGTAGAAACGTAGTTTTCACATCCATTTGCTCCAACACCAAATCATAATGAGCGACAAGACCCAACACAATCCGAATGGAAGTATGTCTCACAACAGGCGAAAATATTTCATTATAATCCACCCCCTCTCGCTGCGAGTACCCCTTTGCTACCAATCGAGCCTTGAACTTTTCCCCCTCTTTTTCTGATACCGCTTCTTTACGCTTGAAAACCCACTTGCAAAGCACGCTTCCCTTTAGGAAGCTCCACCAAATCCCATGTATCGTTCTTGTACAAAGACTCCATCTCCTTCGCCATAGTCGTGACCCACTTATCCTTTTTCGGACTGTTTATTGGCTCCTTAAAAGAATTTGGGTCTCCACTACTAAGAACAACATATGAAGCCATGTCTTCAAACCCATACCTGACAGGTGGTTTGATTACTCTCTTAGGTCTCCCAACTGAAGTACTAGCCGCTTCAGTTCCTGTGAATGTGATTTTCTAAAGAGTGAATGGATCTTTGGACTATGTTACACTCAAGCTTTGATCTTTTAGCATAAATATCAACATATGTAATTCAGGTTTCACCTTAAAATCAATTGGTGCTAAGGGGAGTGGCATATATATATATATATATATATATATATATATATATATATATATATATATATATATATATATATATATATATATATATATATATATATATATATATATATATATATATATATATATATATATATATATATATGTTGTGCAATCGCAGCGGAAGCTAATTGACAAAACCAAGAACACATACAAGCAATTGAGAAATCGAAAAGAGAAAGAGATGTAATTGTTTGGGGTTATGAACTATGCCTCTGATTATTATGTGAAATGTCTCATTTTTTTTACATTGGGTTACAATTATCTTTTATATAACACAAACCCTATCCTAAACCAAGACCTAAATAACCAGAAGCCCGTTAAGCCCAAAACCCCCCGGCTGACCTTGAGGCGCCCGCCTCGGCATACTTCAGGCGCCCGCCTGGCGACGGCAAACCACGGCCACACCTTCGGTCTTCCAGGCGTCCGCCTCGCTAGATCCCAGGCGCCCGCCGCGCCTTTGACAAGCCACGACCACACCTACTGCCTTCGAGGCGCTCGCCCAAGCCTCACCCATGCGGCCGCCTCAAAGCCTCAACCCACGCCCCAGGATACTGCCTTCCAAGTGCCCTCCTCGGCATCCATGAGGCGCCCGCCTCAGCTTTAGTGAAGCGAGCGATAATCCTACAATCTCCACCTTGGCGAGCATTCACCCAACCCAAAAGAAGATATAAGGAACCAACTCGAACAACCACATCTCTAACAGCTGGAGATGTGCAACAAATCCAAGCAATGCTTGAACTTGTTAGTAGTAACCGGCTTTGTCAACATGTCAGCACCGTTCTCCATGGTGTGAACCTTCTCTAGCACAACCTCACTCATATCAATCAACTCCCGAATCTTGTGAAACCGAACGTCAATATGTTTCGTCCGTTGATGATAAATATGATTCTTTGCTAGAAAAATCGTGCTTTGACTATCACAATGCAGCTTCACTCCACCTTGCTGAATACCCAACTCTGTGACTAAGCCCCGAAGCCATAAGTCTTCCTTTGCAGCTTCAACAGCTGACATGTACTCCGCTTTCATTGTAGACAATGCAATAATGGACTGAATCATAGACCTCCAATATATAGGTCCACCTGCGAGTGTAAACGCATAACCCATAGTTGACCGCCTGCGATCCAAGTCGCCCGCATAATCTGAATCTACATACCCCAGAACAGAAAGCTCCTCACTCTTTCCTTCAAACATGATGCCATAATCCATAGTGCCCTTCAAGTATCTAAGAATCCACTTAACTTCTTCCCAACGCCGTTTACCCGGATTCGCCATATACTTGCTAACCACACTAACAGCTTGCGCCAAATCTGGCCTAGTGCAAACCATAGCATACATGAGACATCCCACTGCTCTTGCATAGGGAACCTTTGACATACTCTGAATTTCTTCAAGCGAACTCGGGGAATCTGAGGCAGATAAATTAAAATGACTCGCCAATGGTGTCTTCACAGATTTTGCATCCCGCATATTGAACCTTTCCAACACCTTTTCCACGTAGCCGGCTTGAGACAACCAAAATCTCCTAGATTTCCTGTCTCGGCGAATCTCCATCCTAAGAATCTTCTTGGCTTCCCCCAAATCCTTCATGTCAAACTCTTTACTCAACAAGGCCTTCAACTGATTGACCTCGTTCTTGCTTCTACCCGCGATAAGCATATCATCCACGTAAAGTAGCAGAAAAATATATGAGCCATCATCAATGCTCTTCACATAAACGCAGCAATCATACTCACATCTCTTGTAGCCAATACGCACCATGTAGGAATCAAATCTCGTGTACCACTGCCTCGAAGATTGCTTCATCCCATAAAGTGATTTCTTCAATTTACAAACCAAACGCTCCTGCCCGGGCTCCGTGAACCCATGTGGTTACTCCATGAAAATCTGCTCATCCAGCCCACCATGTAGAAACGCAGTTTTCACATCCATTTGCTCCAACACCAAATCATAATGTGCGACAAGACCCAACACAATCCGAATGGAAGTATGTCTCACAACAGGCGAAAAAATTTCATTATAATCCACCCCCTCTCGCTGCGAGTACCCCTTTGCTACCAATCGAGCCTTGAACTTTTCCCCCTCTTTTTCTGATACCGCTTCTTTACGTTTGAAAACTCACTTGCAACCAATAGCACGCTTCCCTTTAGGAAGCTCCACCAAATCCCATGTATCGTTCTTGTAGAAAGACTCCATCTCCTCCGCCATAGCCGTTACCCACTTATCCTTTTTCGGACTGTTTATTGGCTCCTTAAAAGAATTTGGGTCTCCACTACTAAGAACAAGAACATATGAAGCCATGTCTTCAAACCCATACCTGACAAGTGGTTTGATTACTCTCTTAGGTCTCCCAACTGAAGTACTAGCCGCTTCAGTTCCTGTGAATGTGATTTTCTAAGTGGTGAATGGAACTTTGGACTATGTTACACTCAAGCTTTGATCTTTTAGCATAAATATCAACATATGTAATTGAGATTTCACCTTAAAATCAATTGGTGCTAAGGAAAGTGGCATATATATATATATATATATATATATATATATATATATATATATATATATATATATATATATATATATATATATATATATATATATATATATATATATATATATATATATATATATATATATATATTAATTTTCCAAAAAAATCGCAAAACTTAAGTTTCTATTTTACATTGGTGGGAGCTAAACCGCCAAAATATATTTCATCTACTTAAATTACGATTTTAGTGGTAAGTAGGAATCGTATCTGCAATGAAATAGAAAGTAAATTGTTTTGAGAGAATAACACTATGAAACAAAATGTGTGTGTGTGTGGGGGGGGGGTAGATTCTGATTTGTTTAAACTAGTAAATGGAAATGGAACTCCTAGTTAAGCACAGAAATCTAACATAAAAGAAATCAATTAAGAGACTAACAAAATCAAGAAAATATAACAATACTAGAATTTTTTAGATGAACTGCAAGCAACATTCCAATCAAATTCAAGGGTTCTGACATCCAATTTTGTTATTGATCATAGACTAACAAATATTTCTTGTTCATTCAAGTACTCAACTAAAACTTAAATGAATAGTGAAAACAAGATTGGGTTTCCCTAACTTAATTGGTCAAGCTTAATTAGCATCCGGTCAATCTTACCGCTACGCAATTGGGCACACTAGGGTTCCATATCGATTAATGCTAGCATCATATTCCGTGGTAAGAGTTGAACATAATTATTGACAGCGGAGATAGGTGTAATTGTCAAAATAAGATTCTAGGTTCACTTAGGTCAAATGAGTTATATATGATAGCACAACAACACTCAATCTATTGCTCTAGTATCGTATTAGGAAATTATCAACTAGTCAAGAATTCTCAAAAAACTCATAGTGAACTCGACAATTACTTGAATGAAGGCAAGAACGTTTTAATACATGATCTCACAATAAGATTTCGGTACTTATAAACCCTTAAATCGACAAAAGGAACTTAGCCACCCATGGATTTTCCCATTCTCAACTCTTCAAATTCATAAACAACTCCGACTTCTTTTAAAGATCACCAATGTGACTTTAGACTCCGTAAGTTTGTTTAGTTTTAAAGAAGGGGAAATTACCAATAGTTCCTTCGCTCCAAGTCAAAACATCAATGAATACTAGAATTTTGGAATTTAATCACCTAGTCCAAAGAACAATCAAAATTCCACCTAGCTCCTCGCTAGTTTAAAGACACGTGTTTCATTAAGGGACAACATGTCACACCCTCTCTCCTCCCTCGTTATTCTTTTATTTTTTCCCTCAAACATTAAAATGAAATATCTTAAGATTCAAAAGTCAAAAAAAAATCTCGAGAGCACCGTTGTGTTTGTATCGTCAAGACGAATCGGACTATTATCATCAACATATAATTTGAATCAAATTTGAGAAGTTCACAGCTTGTTAGTTAATAGTTTTTTTAGAAGTTCACAGTTGTTCAAAGAACAACTAAGAGAAGTTCACAGTTGATTTAGTTAATTTTTGCATGAAAATGTCTTCTATTTTATTTAATTAACAGTTGTTTTAGCTAAGTTCATAGTTATTTTTAGTATTTTATTATGGCCTCTATTTTTGATTTTTTATAAGATTATTTGACATGTTTGTTAAGTTCACAATTGTTTTAGTTAAGTTCACAGTTGTTTTTAGTTAACTTTAATGTCGTTTTTTATCTTTATGACCTTTATTTTGCAATTTTATGAAATTATTTGACATATTTGTTAAGTTCACAGTATTTTAGTCTTTTATTTCCTCTATTTTTGCAATTTTATAAGATTATTTGACATATTTATTAAGTTCACAATTGTTTTTAGTTAAGTTCACAATTGTACATTTTTGTTAATTTCATTAAAAAAGCAAAACTAGAGGTATAAAAGACTAAAAACAATTGTGAACTTAGCTAAAACAACAAATGAATTGAGTAAAATAAAGACATTTTCTTGCAAAAATTATGAACTTAACTAAATCAAATGTGAACTTCTTTTAGTTGTCAATTCTAATTCTAAGATGGTATCAGAGCTGGTCGATCTATAGACTCCACCATGTCGCTCTTCTGATGTCTCCTATCTTCTACAAGGTCCACGAATTCATGTGCTAGACCCTTAACCTTCTTTCAGGGTCACACGTGAGAGGGCGTGTTACATCTTTTATGGAACTAAACATGGACTTTTATATAGACATTAGGGGCTACTCCTATTAACATCAATTGGTTGTAAGGTGGAACCTCCAATATAGTCTACTACTGGTCCAGTCCAAGCGCATTCTCACACTTGGACCTCTTTCTACTTTTTTCCCAATACAAATTCTAAGAATTCATACGTGAAAGGGAAACTTTGTTTTCATTTAATGGTCGGATAAGGAATCTTATGTGGTCAACTTTTGCTATGGAAAATAAATGATTGCCCAAAAAGATAATTTGGTAGCTTGGGTAGAATATTATTGTACACCACATATAATATATGTCGCATGGGGTTCCAAATAAGGCAACCCGAGATGCAGAAGTGGTGAAGTCAAGAAGGACAGGTTGTGGTTCAGGCTACAGCAAAAAGGGAACACAAGGTCATCGATATGAACATGAGTGTGATCTAGAAATAGAAAGTGATGGGTTTCCAAGAGGACATGAAGGGATTAAGATTGTGTCAAGCATGAGATTCGTGTGTTCGTGGATGAATAAAAGGGAAAGGCAAGGGGAATTCTCATAAATAGAATTATAGGTAGTAAAGACTCTAGCCAAAGGATATCCGACAAAGATAGGTTAAAGTCTTGCTCCGCTTCAACTCGCCTTAGTTGGTAGACCGAGTGAATTCGTGTAAGTCATATTCGGGTGGGAGTTTGAAGGACTTAGTCACAGTATGAAGTGTCATTATCTCATGGGAACTTAACGGTGTCAATCACATGAATTAGTTTAGTCTCCAGATGAAATATTGTTGGAATTAAAGCCAAAACTAATAAGAGGAACCAGGAGTACGAAGGCCATGGGGGAGCATCACACGCATGCATAACGGTAGAAGGCTTGGCATTCTTTACGCATATGGGATAATGCAAATAGAGGCAATGTGATCGGATGAAGCATGCATATAAGGGAGGCTAAAGACTTTGCACTCGCATGATGCGGGCACACATGGCAAGATCTAGTTTTCTTGTGCGGAAATTATTTTTACGCTTGAACTAAATTACAGTTTCTAATGTTTTGAGTTGTATCATATTTAAACCCAGCGATGACCATAATCATAAAAATATGATGACTTAAAACCTTCTTGACATTAATAATGTGAAATCAATCCTAATAACGCAATAGTCACAAAGAAGAATGTTGAGGTGTCAATCCAAGTTCCAACTCGACAATTGAAAGAAGAATTGTATAATATATAATAGTATCCACCTACTTCATTAGTATGAGGCCTTTTGGGAGATGACTCGAAAAGAAAATTTGTACGAGTTGGACCCAAAGTGGAGAATGTCATTGTAATGTGGAGTGGTGTGTTAGAGATCCTACTAAATCTCTTAAAGATCCTATTTGTTATGGTTACCTTTTCCTTATGTAATTAGTTTCCTATTTGTTATGGTTACCTTTTCCTTATGTAAATACAATTCTAGGTTACTTGTAGGTTACTCATGTGTACTTGTGGTTTCTCCATGGCTGCCCCTGAGATTTCCTTGCTACACAACTCCGTCGAGCCCTCCAAACCCCTTATTGTGGTTTCTCTTACCCATATTATTAAGCTTACCCCCACAAACTACCTTGCATGGAAGATCCAAATCGAGGCCACCTTGATTGGCCATGATCTTTACATGTTTATCGATGGCACACATCCAGCACCACCTCAAGACATCACCCTAACCACCACCACCACTGTCGCCTCTACCACCACCGAAACCACACTCGGCACCACACCAGTCGCAACCCCTACTACTACTCCCACCCCCACCAACTACCATCACCACAACCATTCTAAACCCAGCCTATGTAACATGGTTTCATCAGGATAAGCTTCTTCTAGGAGCCCTAGCCGAAACCCTTTGTGATTCTTTGGTTACCCTTATTTCTCAATGTTCCACCACCCATGGTGCTTGGAAAACCCTTGCCAAAACTTATGCTAATCCCTCCAAAGGGCACAACAAACAAATTAAAGATCATCTTCGTTGTATCATCAAAGTTTCTCGCTCCGTTGATGAGTACATGCGAGAAATCAAATCCTACGCCGACCAATTTGCTTCTCTTGGTCGACCCCTTGATCCTGTCGTGTGCTTGATCAACTTAATGATCCTGACTATGATAGCGTTATTCAGGCTGTTCTTAGTCGTGAAAACCCTATTGGCTTTGAGGAACCCCATGAAAAGCTTATAAACCGGGAACTTGTTCTTAAACACAAAGCCGCCACCCTTACCTCCTTCCCTGCCACAATTAACGACACTACCAAAAACCCTCCTCGTACCTACCAACCTAGATCTGCCGCCAACCCACCAAACCCTAATTAGTCCAACTTCCACCCACCTAACCCTAATCCGCCCAATATATCCAACCCGTCTCCACCTTCAAACCGCCGCCCATACAATGGTCAATGCCAATGGTGTCGGCAGTCGGGCCATTACCTATCCCAATGTCCCCTCTTCCGCCAATCCCACCCCAATGTCAATGTACCTAACCCCTCTCATATACCCTCCAATTCAGCCCAAACAAGCAACCAGCCCCAAAACTCTTCCAACTCTCAACCTCGTACGTATACTGCCAGCACCTCGGCTCCTCAAACTGCCAATTGGCTTTTCGATAGTGGAGCTACTCATCATGTTACTTATGATCTTAATAACCTTGCTCTTCATTCACCCTACGATGGCACCGAAGAACTCCTCATTGGTGATGGCTTCGTCTTACACATCTCCAACATTGGTTCTTCCTCTATCCCTACTTCCTCTTCTACTTTAAATCTTAATCAAGTTCTTCATGTTCCGTCTGTTTCTTGTAACATAATCTCCATGTCAAAACTTTGTTCTGATAATAAAGTCTCTGTCACCTTACCATCTTCTTTTCTTGTGAAGGATCTACAAATGGGAGTCATCCTTCTTCAAGGCATATTTGAGTCTAGTGTCTATGAATGGCGTCCTCCTCCTCCGCTGTTCATTCATTCAAGTCATCTACAATAGATTGGCATCATCGTTTAGGCCACCCAAATTTTATTCTCGTTTTACGTCACATTAGTAATTCGTTTGGTTTAAATATTCCTAAGTCTTCATACTTTCATTGCAATTCTTGTGATTGTAATAAATCTCACAAATTGCCTTTTTATGATAATACTATTTCTTCTCATGGTCCTCTTGATTTACTTTATAGTGATGTTTGGACGTCTTTTGTTCCTTCTTATGATGGGTTCAAGTATTACATTATTTTTGTTGACCATTTTTCTAAGTATATCTGGATTTATCCCCTTAAAAACAAAAGTGATGCAACAAAAATATTAACCACCTTTAAGCTTCGTGAAATTCTTTAATCGTTCCATTATCACTATTTTTAGTGACAATGGAGGTGAATATATTGGTCTTCGTCGGGTGCTTGAATCTCATGGTAGTACTCATCTTACTTCTCCTCCTCACACTCCCGAGCATAATGGATATTCTAAAAGACATCACAGACATATTGTTGAAACCGGTCTTTTCTTACTTTCCCACTCGCATATGCCACTTCAATATTACTCGCATATGCCACTTCAATATTGGCCCTTCGCTCTTGTTACTGCTTGTTACCTAATTAATTGAATGCCCACCCCTTCTATGCATCTACAGTCTACGTTTCTTAAGATCCATGGTCATAACCCTAACTATCTTAAACTTCGAAGTTTTAGGTGTCTTTGTTATCCTTGGTTACGTCCTTATACCTCTCATAAACTTGAACCTCATTCTTCTTCTTGTGTCTTTGTCAGTTATTCTCCAACCCAAAGTGCATACTACTGTCTTGATCCAAAATCCTTAAACTCATTCTTCTCCTTGTGTCTTTGTCAGTTATTCTCCAACCCAAAGTGCATACTACTGTCTTGATCCAAAATCCTTAAAGATCATTGTGTCTCGTCATGTTAAGTTTGTGGAGAATGAGCTTCCATTCATTTCTCTCTCTCGGCCTTCTTCCTCTGATTTCGCTGCCACTTAAGCCGATACATGGTGTACACTACATCTCCCTATCCTCACTCATTTACCTTCTGCCCCCTCACCTACACCCGTCAGCTCCTCCTCCTTTTCCCCTCATCTTTCGCCTGCCTCTCCTAGCCCTACGTCCTCCTCCTCTGCCACACCTTCTGCCGACACAACTCCCTCATCAACTCCATCTACGGTCGAGCCATCACACCCTACTTCACATGTTCCTTCTTCTCCCGTGGCTACTCCCATATCCTCCCCTTCATCTGCCCACACACCACCACCTCATCGCCCAGTCACCCGTCTTCAAAACAAGATCACCAAACCCATTCAGAAACTTAACCTGCTTGCCTCTCTCCAACCTCCACTTTCTGAACCTACCACTATTACCCAAGCATTAAAAATTCCTGCTTGGCGTGATGCCATGCAAAACGAATATGATGCTCCTTTGAAAAACCACACTTGGGATCTTGTTCCTTCCACTCCGTCTCAAAATCTTGTGGGTTGCAAATGGGTGTATCGAACAAAGTACAACTCAGATTGTTCCATTGATCGTCATAAAGCTCGACTCGTTGCTAAAGGGTTTTATCAACGACTGGCTTGGACTATTCGAAACTTTTAGTCCACTTGTAAAGCCTGCTATAATTCGTACCATTCTTTCCCTTGCCACAATTCATGGTTGGCAACTTCGTCAATTGGATATTAACAATACTTTTCTTCGGGGGTCTATTCTCGAAGATGTCTACATGGTACAACCTCCTGGGTTTGTTAGCCAAACTCATCCTACACATGTTTGCAAGCTTCGTCAAGCGCTTTATAGTCTTAAGCAGGCTCCTCGTGCATGGTATACTGAATTAAAAAAATTTCTTTCGCTTGGATTTAAAAATTGTGTTTTCGATGCCTCCTTGTTTACTCTACATCATCAACATGCCTTTATCTATTTACTTGTATACGTTGATGACATCATTATTACTGGATCGGATTCTACACTTCTTGATTCCTTTATATCCATTTTTCCAAGCGGTTTTCTCTCAAAGACTTGGGAAATTATTTTACAGTTACTTTAAGGCGGTGAGTGTTTCTTCTAGATCTCTCTACCAAGGCGGCGTCGGTCTTCAAGTCTGGAAGCTTCACCGTTCTTCTTCAATGGCGGTGGTCGATCTTCAATTTGGGGCTTCTTGAAAACTCCTCAAGGTATGTAGAAATCTCTAGAGAACCCTAATAATTTCTAGAGAACCCTAGTAATTTCTTGGAGAGAGGAAGAGTTAGTGTTGCTCTTTAACACCAACGACTTCACAAGAAGCTGCATTAGTAGCGTTTGGTTGACGACGATGAGGCGGCATGATATGAACCTAAGCTCTGAAACTAAACTTGATGCCGAAAAATCACAAGGGAAAAAGTCACACAAGTAAAAAAGAGATAAAAATGCTCACTACTCCACTCGGAGATACACGCCTAGCAGTCACCACTCAAAGGAAACCACCTACGAAATGTTAGTGATATTATCCCACATCGGGATTTGACAAACCTTGCCTAAGACATATAAAGATCATGGCTCACTCCCCTTGACACCAATTGGTTTTAAGGTGGAATCTAAGACTTTAAATGACGAGATACAAAGTGAAAAGTTCACCACTCATTGAAAAAATGCAGAACTAAATCATGATGTTGTGTGTTCGAATTAATTTGGCTTTGTCGTAGAGGAACATCCTTGTAATATCAAGTTTGATGCACTTTACTAGTACTTGTTTAGAATGCTTTTGAGAAGCTACTAAATTGTGAAATTTTAGTTGACATTATTGGTTTTATATCTTATTTAATGCAGGGATGTCTCTGAAAACAATTTCACCCTAACAAAGCAACCACCACCAGCCAGAATATCTAATAAAACCTTGTGAGGAAAATTTAACAGAATCATATATATTTCTTTCTACTATATTATGCTTCTCTTTGACTACATGCCTTTCTCAGGAACCTGTTTGAGTGCACCAACAGCACATCCAATACGTAAGCTTAGTCATTGCTTCCCAAATTTTCATTTCTCCGTTTGTTTTATCCTGTTAACTTCTTAACTACTGCATTTCTCCTTGATAGGACGGAGAAATATCAACTAAATCCGTACATGTGCGAAAATAATATAAAGTGTACGTGCATCGATTTTCAAACCTAGTCATTTCCCTGGAATTCTCATAATGTTTATGTTCACAAGCATATGGTTCATTTTTTTTCTTTCTTATTCAGAATATCTATAGTATAAATGGCAGCAGGTTGGCACTGTTCCATGAACAGTTCCATCTGCCAACTTTACCGTTTTACCCCCACTATTTTGTCACTTTCCCATTTTACCCTTCCTTTAAAAAAAAATTTAAAAACACACACATACCCACGCTTTCTCTTTCTCTCTCTCTCTCTCTCTTCATTCAGTTTGAATTTCAAAATGGAGGAACTATTTGGTCCCTTTCACATTTTGCCCAAAAAAAATATTTAATTTAAATTTTTTTTTTATTTAAAAAAAAATTAAAAAAACAAAAAAAAAAAAAAAAAAAACGTGGCCTTGGACACGGGCTTAGGCTAGTTATCTCATACAGACGATTTCTGCAGAAAGTAACTTGTTCATAAATTGTGGTGGTGAGAAAACACTAGCAAATGGATCCACATATGAAGCTGATATGGAACCCAATGGGGGAGCGACATTTTTTCTGAGTGAAAAAAAAACATGGGGTTATAGTAGTATGGGCGCATTCACTTTCGGCCAAGACTTGTTTCTAGCCAACCGAACATGCAACATGTCTATGGACATGGACGACTCTTCTTTGTATACGAGCGCACGCCTAGCCCCATTATCCTTGAAGTACTACGGATTCTGTTTAAAAAATGGTAACTACACAGTAACGCTTTACTTTGCTGAAATAATATTGAACCCGGACCACGGTCTCGAGAGCAAGGACAGGCGACTTTTTGACGTTGAAATCCAGGTAAAGAACGAAAGATTTGGGAAATGTTCAGTTTACCATTTATTGATTAGGAAAAGATCTCAAGAAACCCAACACAGTAACATGGATGTAAAATTTAACGGATTTTCTGACGTAATTTTTAACGACGATTACATGTAAAAAAATCAATTTTAAAATACTACTAATAGTGTTGACTCGGTCAATTGGCATCTTACACAGCTAAAATACTGACCTAGATGACAATGAATTGTAATGACTGTTTGGTCTCATTAATTTTTGTTATAGAAAATTGATAGGATTGAGTTTCTTGAGATTTTTCCTGAAACATAAATGGTAAATTGTGAAGAAGATTCAAGTCTGGGTCTTTCGATAAGTTGTGATATTTAGGGGGGAGGGGGCTGGAATTTTCCCTCAGAAATTCCATTAAATTGGGGCAATCTGCCATATTACTGAATCCAACAAGACCATCTCTGCAGGGCGAAAAGGTTGAAACCGATTTTAACATAGCAGAAAGGGCAGGAGGTGTGAATAAAAATACAACCATTGTAATTCATAGAGTAGCTGTGAAGAATTCTCGGCTTGAAATTCACTTGTTTTGGACCGGTATGGGGACTACAACCGGACCAACATTAAATTATGGTCCTCTTATATCTGCTATTTCGGCATCTCGTGGTATGTTTTGTTTTTCACCAGGCTTTGGATTTTTTCTGCTTCATTTATGAAAGGCCCTTTGTTGATATGCAGATGATCAGACAGCTATGGTTTGTCTTAGCTGTCAGATGATTTGTTGAATTGTGCAGCGGAATAAAAGAGGCTTGAAATAATGATAAGACAAAGAACACAAAATAATGCAAGTGTGTGAATGTGTTTGCAGAAATGTAATAACACAGAGAATTTAAAGTGGTTCAGAGTTCACTCCTCCTACATCCACCCTCACTGTCAAACTTGACTAGTGAGATCAATTTTATTATAATCTTAATCAACAAGAATTACAAATGATTGATTAGGCAAGTTCCTTGAACTTCCTCTTCCTAATTAGTACAGTCAACTAGGGGTACACTTAAAGTACAGTCTTAAGTGTTTTTACAACTTGAAGTACAGTCTCAAGATTTTACAAAACAGCTAATACACTCAAAGTACAGTCTTGAGTGATTACAAACTAATTCTACACCTAAAGTACAGTCTTAGGATTTGGATTTTGTGAATTAACACACTGGGGTTTGTTGATGTTGAAACAGGGGTTTAGGGGTAAAGGTTTTGGTTTGGAACAGGTTTTGAAGGGTAGGGATTTGTGTGTGTGTGTGTGGATTACAGGAGGTGTGTGTGGGTGTAAGGGAAAAGGTTTTGGACTGTGAAAAAGAGTATTTTTCAAGGTTGTTTGTGTAGAGGATGAACTCCTCTATTTATACCCTTCAATGTAGCCGTTGGAATATGACTGTTGCAGCTACATTAATGAGCCTTGACTGGTCTTTGCCCCACTTGTCTACTTGCAGGTCTTCATTAGCTGGCTTGAGTTGTGGCTTGAGCTGAGAGCTTCCAGAAGGTCTTCAGTGGTCTTCATTGGTCTTCAATGGTGATTCTTGACAGCTGTGAAGATCCAAGTTCCACTTTGATTGAGATTGTGGTAGCAGAGTGATGGCTATCAGAGGAAATGAAGTCATGGCTATCAGATCATACTAAGACTTAGCTATCAGATATGTTCTCTACTAAGGACTGAGATGTACTTGATGATCTTGATAGCTAGGAGAGGGAATATGATTCATGTTATGATTTGAATGTAACCAATGTATAAGAGAGAATCATAACTGTCAGACTCATAGCTATCAATCTGAAGAACCAAGAAAGATTACATCTTTTGATATAAACTCTGTTCTATATATTCCTTTATCAAAACCAACTAACCAAGACATTGATCAAGGTTAGGTCCTAACAATTTATATTAATGTTGTCATGTGGTTAAATATTTGAAATCAGTTGAAAAGAAACAAAGCAGACTATCTCCTTTGGCTATTTCCGGGATTGTTGGAGCTTCATTATTTCTCCCACTCTTAGTTTTATTAATTTTGTGGAGAAGGGGCTACTTAGGTGCCAAAGATCCTGAGTTAGAAGGTAAGAACTAACTGGATATAGGTTAAATGGCCATGTTTGCATGAATTGATTCTGATCACAACTTAGTGTCAATTTTACCACATAATTTCACCCTTTTGGTTTGATTCTTTGGGGTTTTGTTGATTGAACAGGTATAAAGGCAGAATTACAAGGAAAACTTTTCAACTTCCAACAATTAAAAGCTGCGACCTTGAAATTTCAGACACGATAACAAGCTTGGTGAAGGAGGATTTGGATCCGTTTTCAAGGTCCATGCTTCTCTCCTATACATTTTGGTTATGTTTTTTGTATTTATTCAGTCACAAAATGAGTTTCTATTTCCCAAAACTGTCCCTATATGAGTACCCATTTTATAGAAAATTACTAAACTCACTATTATCAAGTATGATGTTCCTATGTGTAATAGCAAAATTTAAATTCTAGATATTCACCTTCAAAATTCCCAGCCAAGTCCAAAATGGACATTCATTTTGGTAAGGGTTGAGTATCTAGTTTTTCATTCATATAAAAGAGCCGAAAATTCCCCATGTTCTTAATTTGGGAGGTTCGCCTCCTCCTAACCCTAACCCTAATCCGCCTTTGAACCCTACAACCGTCCCTCCCCAGTCGTCATCCCCTACTGCTGCTAAATCTTTCGCATCAATTGTGAAAGGTTCGGATTCCCATGTCACTCATGCTCCGCCGCTGAATACGATCCTTGTTTCTACCTACAAAGGTGAGCCATCCTTGAAGTTTTCGAAGGATATGATTAATGCTTTGGCCCAGCCGTTACCTTGGTAGGAAAATTTTCGCATGGAAGACCATCTATGGAAGTCACAAGGCAGCATTTTTTGAAGTTCGGGTTAAAAGCTGATTTTAAACTTGGCCATATTGATCCTAAACATATCCTTATTCAGATTGTGCATGAGGGTGACTTCAATCGGCTTTGGGCGAAAGAACAATGGCATCTTGGAAGATTTCCTATGCGTGTGTTTCGTTGGACTCCTTCATGGAGGCCGGACAAAGAGTCGTCTCTCTTTCCTGTTTGGGTTGGTTTACCCGGTCTCCCAATTCATATGTTTAATAAGGTCTGTCTTTTTTCTATTGCCAATATATTTGGAGAGCCATTAGCCATTGATCAAGCAACTTGTAATTTATCTAGACCTAGTGTGGCTAAAGTTCTTGTCCAAATTGATTTCTTTGAAGAAATTGCCATCTAGAGTGTTTATTGATTGTGGTGATGAGTTTTCAAGTTTTTGGCAGCCTCTTGAATTTGATAATCTCCCAAGATATTGTAAGCATTGTTTCAAGTTGGGGCATGACATGAATGAGTGCTTCTTTCTTCACCCTAAGCCAAAGAGTGGTGTTGCGGGTAAAGGAGATGATGGGGAGGTTTTGAAACAAGGGAATACGGATGCAAGAGATGTTGATGCGGGGGAAAATCTGTTAGGGTTGTTGAAGGGCAAAAGAAGGGTGATAACATGGGACAAAAGGATAAACAACAAAAGATTTATGTTGAAAAAGTTAATCAGACAATGGTTCCCCCTACAGACCCTTCCTCGTCGAATGAAAATGTAGAGCAACGCAAGGTGGCGTCACAACCAACAAATAATAAAGAAAAAGGTACAGAAATTCCTGTTCCAACTATCTCTCTTGATGTGGAAGACAACAATGTGATGATAGATGTGAATGATAAAGGGTCGGAAGAAATGAGTGTTTTTCAATTGGAAAAGAATTTTGAAGACCCTGTTGAGACCTCTCCTATTTATGCTGATAAAGTTAAAGAGACTACCGATATTAATGGGTGCCATCTCCAAGGAATGATGATTGTTGAAGATAAATCAAAAGGGTTGATTGGTTTGCCACATGATATTGAAGTAGTTACTACTGGGTTTGTTCCGTCTGCGGAGGAGCATAGTCTTCGGGCGGATGCTCAAGAGTTCTCTCCTGCTAGATTAGAGAGGGAATCACCCTTAGCTACTGCGCTTGGAGCGCAGTTGGAGGCTTTGGCCATTCAAAATGGGTCTATGACAGCTCCTGCTTTGGATAGCGAAGCTCTAAATCTCGTTCGGGAAAAGGTTAGACAAATTCAAGCTTCATCAGCTCCTAACTTACGTTCCTCTACTGCTCGTATGCCAAATCCTAAATATTTTAATCCCGAATTTATAAACCCAAAAAACCTAAAAGAAGCTCTTATTCTTCGGGAAAAATGCGATTCTGAAACAGAAGGCGGTCTTTCTGCTACTTCTCCTTCGGCATATCATGATGCTCACACTTATGGGGGTATTGTTGGAGGAGTTCATGATGCTCGCACTTATGGGGGTATTGTTGGAGGAGTTCATGTAGCCAAGTTGGTGAACCACGTAAAATTTGTTGTGTTCATCTGTTTTTCAATTTTGTTTCGTTCTTGCTATTGTGTTATTTTTGAGCTTTCATCTTTATCAATCTAGCAATTGTGTTTGGGACCTAAATCCTAGCAAATTTCAATATTCATTTTAGGTGAAATTGAGATTTGACAATATTTAGAGAACTAAATTGATATATGTGGAGTCGTATTTCTAGTTTAGTTCACAAGGAAATAGTTTAATGTTCTTTAACCATTTAAAAGAATATTTGGGACAGAGGAGAAGATTTGGTTTACAAACGTTTTCATGTGTTTATATCAGAACTGAAAAACCTAAGTATTTCCGTAACATAGAAATTCTTTCTCCAAGCTAATCTTTTATGACAATCTATGTTTAAGAAATTAAGCATTGCTCAAGCTACATATTGAAAGCCTGAGCTTTTTGGGAACATATTGTAGTTTCCTTATTTGAAATACTTCTATAATAATGGTAAGAAGATTTTGTGAATTTCATGGAAGATTTATTATTGTCCTACTTTGACTAGGATATTGTAAATATAGTAAATATCTTTTATTTATGTACATAGTTTTATATTAGGACTAACCTACTAATATTCTATTTCTTTGTGAGTGTGTTTATGTTTCCTTATAGGTTTTGAGATCTCACAAAGGAAGATGTTGATTACGTGAAGATTTTCTCCATGACGCATATAAATACAAGGCATTCAGCACAAGAGAAGAGACGAAAATTCTGAGAGAGAAATACATATTCTTCACAGTTTTCAACATAGTTGTTTTAGGTTGTGAGTGAAGGTTGTGCCTCACATCCATAACTCACATCTAGTTTTTCATTGGGTTCTTTGTTTTACTTCTGACTAGAATAGGTCCTACATGGGAAAGGGGAATTGTTCTTGTCGTAGAAGGTGATTAGAACTCGTTTAGTATTTTAGTATTTTAGTTTTTCACTTATTTGTTTTTGTAAGCAACAAAAGTTTTTATAGAGAAAAGTTTTTGGGCGTAAGCCTAGTTTGCTGATCTCCTAGATCAGTAAGCGTAAATAATTCTTGAGTTATTGTTTTTAATTTGTTTTATTCCGTTGCATTGTCTGTGGATGTGTGGACAGTTGTGAGACACATCTGTACTCACATCCATTGTACATTGGGTGATTAAAGTTTCCTAGCTACACGAAACTTTCAATTGGTATCGAGCCAACTCTCGATATATTACTGAGTGTTGATCCAGAAAGTGTAGTCATTTTGGAATGCCAAACTCACCAAAACAGGCCTCCTGTCTTGGATGGCACGAACTATTCTCTTTGGAAGTCTAAGATATGTAATTACATCAAAAGTATTGATGAAAGGGCTTGGATGTGTATCCTTGTTGCATGGCAACCTCCAACTGTGGAGAAGAAGCCTGCGTCTGGTGTTGGTGAGTCTATTTTCGAAAGAAAACCTGAAGAGCAATGGACTCTTGAAGAAATTCGAGCTACTAATTATAATTCAAAAGCAATGGGTGCTATTTCCAACCATGTTTCGGGAATATGTACAAGGTTATCACTAATGAGAGTGTAGTCAAAGGCTTGCAGGATATCCTGCAAACACAATGTGAGGGTGCACCAAGTGTAAAAGCTACTAGGCTTAGAATTTTAATGGATAGGTTTGAGTTACTTCGAATGGAAGAGCGAGGACATTGTGTCATATTCTGCTAAGATTCATGAGATTTCAAATGAGTGCACAAGTCTAGGAGAATCAATCTCCAATGCAAGACTTGTGAGTAAGATTTTAAGGACCTTACCTGAGAGGTTCAACATAAAAGTGGTTGTGATTGAGGAAACTAATGACACCAATAATGTAGGTCTAGATAAAATTGTAGGTATCTTGGCGTGTTTGAGCTAAACCTTGAAGCTCAGAAAAATAACAAATCTCACAGTCTTGCTCTCAAAAGTGCTGCTGCATTACCAAGAGAACTTGTGGAATTATCCTCTGAGATTGACAAGTCAAATCTTGAAGAAGAGGGAGGATATGGCTTTTATTTCAAAGAAATTCAGTTCCATACTGAAAAATAAAAGGATAAGTAAATTTCCTAACAGACCTACTCCCAGTGCTTCTGAAAAGCCAAAACCTAGCACTGATAATGGATTCAGGAAACCAAGCTTTGAAAATAACAAATCCTCTGAGTCTGTTCAATGTAGGGCATGTCGTGGCTTTGGTCATTATGCCAATGAGTGTGCTAACACACTCAAAAAGAAGGGAATGAGCTTAAGCGCTACCCTTAGTGACGGTGAGGATGAAGATGAAGTGGCTAACATGTCTATTATCAATTGCCATTCTGTGTTTAATGCCTTCTGTGCAGATATAGAAGAAGGAGTTCCTGAAACATTCTTGGATGTGGTCTCAGATGTGAACACATACGGTGTCTATCTGAACTAATGCTTGACATTTCACGGTAAAGGAGATTACGAAGATGAAGATAGGGACATCCCCTATGAGGAACTTTTTGCAACATACAAGGAGTTGCATACAGATTGGATGAAAAGATTGGACAAGATTGAGGTACTTGTTAAGGTAAATAGATCTCATTCTGATAAATTGGCTGCTTGTGAAGATGAAAAAGCTATACTTTCAAAGGAAAATGATGTTCAAAAAGATACCATTGCCAAACTTGAAGTCCTTGTAACCAAAAGAGAAGTTGAGCTTGAAAAATTCAAAAATGAATGTGAGAAAGCTGCGAGTACATTTACCAAGTTAAACAAAAGTAAAATGAAACGTGATGAAGCTATTTCTATAGGTCAGCTTAACAAAACTGGTTTGGGCTTTGAAAAAGGTAATTTTGTAAAGGAGGGATGTGAGGCTTCTACTTCAAAAGGTGTGGAAAAACCAATTTTTAGAGAAAAATTCCTTTTGAGTGAGAAAAGACCAAGGAAGAGGCACTACATCTGCCACTATTGTCTTGCTCCTGGTCAAATTAGGCCCATACATTTACAAACTCAAGGGCGACAAAAGTCTGGTTACTTCAATCGGCCTCGAGATGTGTGAGAAGATGTATGCACATCCGAACACACATCTGATAAGCGAGACCTCTCGCAACCCAAAAAGAAAGATGTAAAGCGGTGGGTGGCCAAACCAATTGTCACACCGCAATATTGTTTACTCTTCCCTCAAAAGTCTTGTCTCGGCTCTTGGTATTTTGATAGTGGGTGCTCTAGGCACATGACTGGAAACCAAGCAGTCCTCCTTGACTATGAAGTGATTAGTGGGGGGAAAGTAAATTTTGGTGGAGGTGCTCAAGGAAAAATTATTGGGAAAGGAACCCTAGATGTCAAGGGTCTCCCAAAATTGCACAATGTGTACCATGTGGAAGGCTTGAAAGCCAACCTAATAAGCATCAGTCAACTGTGTGATGATGACCTTTATGTGAAGTTTGATAAGCACTTGTGTGAAGTGTTTGATAAGGATAATAAATGTGTGTTTACTGGTCCTAGGTCTGCTGACAATTGTTACCAATTTGGTGACAATCTCTCTTGCATAAGCTCAAAAGCTAATGATGTCAATCTGTGGCACCAAAAAATAGGGCATGCTAGCTGTAGAACTCTGGAAGAACTTTAAAGGTTTGAAGCTGTTAAAGACCTCCCTAAGCTGAACTTTAAGAACCCTGATGTCTGTGGTTCATGTCAAAAGGGAAAGCAAACAAAAGCATCACATAAAAAGGTCCAACAGTGCTCCACATCTAGATGTTTGGAGCTGATTCACACTGATTTAATGGGACCTATTGAAGTAGAAAGCTTTGGTAGGAAAAAGTATGCCTTTGTGTGTGTTGATGATTATTCTAGGTACACTTGGGTAATGTTCTTAAGAGAGAAATCTGAAATCATTGGTGAATTCAAGAATTGGTGCAAAAGGGTTAGAAATCTTTATGGTCTTAAGGCTGTGAGGATTAGGTCTGACCATAGCACTGAATATAAGAATCAAATGTTTACTGCTTTTTGCAATTCTAAGGGAATCACACATGAATTTTCTGCTCCAATCACACCACAGCAGAATGAAATTGCTAAAAGAAAGAATAGAATTTTGCAAGAAATGGCTAGGATCATGTTAAGTTCTAAAAACTTGTCCAAGAAATTAAGGCGAGGCTTTGAACAGCTTGCTTGTCACATTGGCAATAGAGTGTTCCTTAGGATTGGTAATCTTGTCACTCCATATCAAATCCTTCTTGGAAAGAAACCCACGATGAAGTACTTTCATGTGTTTGGATGCATATTACATTCTCAATGATAGAGAATACTTGTCCAAATTTGATTCAAAGAGTGACAAAGCAATTTCATGGGCTATTCCACTAATAGTAAAGCTTACGAGTTTTTAATCTCAAAACTAAGACCATTATGGAATCTGCTAATGTTATTTTTGATGACTCACTTGATCTTAACCTCAAGGCTGCTTTGAGGATGATGTTTCGGGTTGCTTCTTGGGTGGAAAGATACGAAATAGGTGCTTGAAAAACCAACGAAACTTCCGGTGTTGAAAAACATGTTGAACTGATAAGGATGTAACCAAGGATGTGGACACATACGCATCCACATCGAACCCACATCTGCTCCCACATCCACTAAAAATCCTGGCGAGGACGGTTCCTGCGAGATACGATCGGGATGATGCTTCAGAAGATAATGTGGATGGGTGTGTGGATAGATCAAAGGATATTCCTTCTAAAATCCAGAAAAACCATCCCACTTCACAAGTTGTGGGAGATGTGCATGCTCAAGTGAGAACTAGACAAAAGGACAAAGTTGATTATAGAAAGATGGCTGGTTTGTGGAGTTGCCCCTCGGCATACTCCCGGATAAGTTTTCTTTGTTTTATTTCTAAGATTGAACCTAAGAACATTAATGAAGCATTGAAAGATCTTGTTGGATTCTTGCTATGCAAGATGAGTTGCTTCAATTTGAAAATAATGAGGTTTGGACTCTTGTTCCTAGACCCTCTCATGGAATGTCATAGGAACCAAATGGATTTTCAAGAACAAAACTGATGAGCAAGGTGTGATCACTAGAAATAAAGCTGGGTTAGTTGCTCAAGGTTACACTCAAATTGAGGGAATTTATTTTGAGGAGACATTTACTCCTGTTGCAAGGATTGAGTCCATTAGGCTTCTGTTAGCCATTGCTTGTTACCTCAAGATTACTCTTCATCAAATGGATGTTAAGAGTGCATTTCTAAATGGGATATTGAATGAGGAAGCCTATGTTGAACAACCTAAAGGCTTTATGGACTCCAAGTATCCTAACCATGTGTATAAGCTGAAGAAAGCTCTGTATGGGCTAAAGCAAGCCCCTAGAGCTTGGTATGGTAGATTGACTGACCATTTGCTTCACCTAGGATTCAAGAGAGGTGAGGTTGACAAAACATTGTTTGTGAGGAAAAGTAAAAAGGAGATTCTTGTGGCACAAATCTATGTGGATGATATTGTGTTTGGGTCAAACTCTGACCCTATGCTTCTTTGAATTTGTGGATAGCATGACTTCCACATTTGAGATGAGTATGGTAGGTGAGTTGAACTTTTTCTTAGGCCTACAGATTAAACAATTCAAAGATGGCATGTTCACCTCACAGTCTAAGTATGCCAAGAATCTTGTGAAAAAGTTTGAACTTGAACACTCTTCACATCAAAGAACACCAATGGGATCTACCCAAAAGCTAAGTCATGATTCAGATGGTGAGAGTGTTGATCAAACCCTGTACAGAAGCATGATAAGAAGTTTGCTTTACCTCACTGCAAGTAGACCTGATATTATGTATAGTGTGTGTCTCTGTGCAAGATACCAAGCCAACCCAAAGGTGTCCCATCTTAAAGCCTTGAAAAGAATCATTAGATATGTGAGTGGAATTTGTGAACCTAGGGCTGCATTACTCTAAAGAAACAAACACCAATTTGATTGGTTATACAGATTCTGATTGGGCTGGAAACAGTGATGATAGAAAGAGTACCACAGGCGGATGTTTCTACCTAGGAAATAACCTTGTGTCTTGATATAGTAGGAAGCAGAATTGTGTGACTTTATCCAGCTTCTTGAAATTTGAGTATGTTGCCCTTGGGAGTTCTTTGCACACAAGCTTGCTTTGGATGAATCAAATGTTGAAAGATTATGGATTAAATAGCAAAATTTTGACTGCTTTTTGTGATAACAAAAGTGCCTTGGACATATCTAAAAATCCTGTCCAACATTCTAGAACAAAGCACATTGATATTAGACATCATTTCATTAGGGATCTTGTAGAACAAAAAACTGTGTGTCTGGAATTTGTTAGGACTGAAAATCAATTGGCTGATATATTTACAAAGACATTAGATTTGGAGAGATTTTCCTCCTTGAGGAAGTCTCTTGGTTTGTGTGATATCTAAGATTGTGAGCACAAATGTGTCTCACATCCTCTAACACATCTGTATATTAGATTAACTGGAAAAAATAAATAAATATATATATATATATATATATATATATATATATATATATATATATATATATATATATATATATATATATATATATATATATATATATATATATATATATATATATATATATATATATATATCATGCATTAGCACAAAATTTCTCGGTGTGGTCACTTGTGAGTCTTCATCTTGACATTGTTTTGATCACTTAATTGTGAGCACTTCCTGTTCATGTCATCTTTTGATGACTTGATATAACCTTCATAGGTATCTCATAGTGGGTGCTATAAAAGAAAAAAAAAATAATATATGTGAAAAACAACTGCTTCACCCTTAGTATGAAGCCATACCATTGTGATCAAGTGATTCTCATAAGAAATCTTGAAATCAAACTTGACAAGATCATTGGGAAAAGGGCTATCTTTGGAATCAAAGAAAAGTGAAAGCTACTCACAATGTAAAAATCCACAACAAAAAATTGGTGGATGCATCCTAGAGGAAATTTGTGCGATTGGATTATTGCTCATTGACTTTTTGTGATCTAAATGTGTCTCCAAATGTGACTCACATCCTATACCACATCCATAAGCTGAGATTTTTCCATCACCTGTGTGTTTGCATCATGCTAGGCATACTGCATTTTTTAGGTCATATAGGAGCTTTGTAAATATGCTAGTTAATTTATTTTCATTCTTAATTTATTCTTTGATTTTATAGGTTTTTGATCTTCAATATCTCTCATGAAAGAAAAAGGTGTGTATCAATCCTTGTTTGAAAAGGTTGGAAAAATTCGAATGGGATTCTGATTTGAAAAAGATATGGCTGAATTATTTTTGTTTTAATAAAATCTATCAAAATCATGTTTATTTTAAATCCCCTATTTCTTTGAAGGTGGTTGTGTGTTGTAATCTCAAAGGGTTCTAGCCTTTGGAGGACTTCTAAGGTATTTAGGATGTGTGAGACCTTTTAGGAAAAGGATTCTTGTTTAAATTGGAAAGGGGGAGTTGTGAGTATTTATTAGGGCTCACATCCGTCACTTCCCCCTTAAACCCTTTGCTGAACCCCTTGTTCTTCCACCTTTTTGCACACAATCACACACACATTGCAATTAATTCCTCTTGCACTGTTCAACCTAACTCCCTTACGTAGTTTAAATGGCCGATCTCTCTAACATTCGTGAGGAAGACGTTCTTGATATCGAACCCCTTTCCGTGGCCATTACTGAAGCTCCCATTGCCGCCAATCCTGTAATCTCCAAATTCCTTGTGATATTCCTCCCCCATCATCCTCGTCAAGCTCTTGATGGAAGCTTCTCTGCCAAATCACCTACATTGGAGCCTCTGTCTATTCCAATAGCTTCTGAAAACCCTAATCCTCCAACCTCTCCGGTTTTACAACCATCGGTTGTGGCCTCTGTTCTACCCTCTGTTGAAACCCCTTCAACCAAGAAGAGGAAGCTAACCCCTTCTAAACCCTTGGGCCATGCTGCGATTCCAGTTCCCCAGCGCAATCTACATCGATCGCATAGGGTTAGGAAGCTGGCAGAAGCTGGCAGAGCCAAGAATCTGAAGAAACCTGGTGGTAAGCCCTCTACTGCCATTACTCTTGAAAAGTTGCTCCTCTTGTTAGAACTAGGGCTCAACCCTCAAAACCTTCTCCTTCAGTTGTTGGCCCTGTTATTACACCTTCTAAAGCAATTTCTCCTGCTGAGCCTATTGATCCTGTTGATCTGATCCAACTTCTCCCATTGAACCTGTTGATCCCATTATCCCTTCTCCTACTTCTGTAGTTGACACTCTTGCCCCTGAGGCTACTCATACATTGATGATACCTCGTGTTTAGTGATGAGGAGCCTTTGGCCAAAATCTTAATGGAATTGAAAGGTAAGAAAAAGGTGGCTGCTACAGACCTAGAGCCAATTGATGAAGAAACTGGTGATTCTGAGTCCAGTTATGATAGTGATGACAACTTGCCTCGAGATGCCAATTTCAAGGTTTGGGAAAGGATGAGCTTGAACAAGAAAAGGAGGATCAAGAAAAAGATGCCTCTTACGGTGATGAGACGAGAGGTAGAATGCGTCAAAGTGCCATCTCCTGCAAAGGATGTGCCTGTAGATGTGCACACATCCAGGCGTACATCCACTCGGAAGAAGGCTGATAAGGGTATTTCTACAACTCTTTCCATTACTCCTGCATTTAAACCCTTTTCTAAGAAGTTTTTATCAAAGGATGCCTCTGATAGGTTTGGCCTGATCTCTAATAAGGCCTTCATTGTTGAAATGACAAGAGATAGAGAAACCTTTTTTAAATTAGGTATGGATAAATTTATTGAAGAGAGAGGCTTGTTTTTAAATGTGGATCACCCTCTCCCATTCTATCCAAAGATGATTTATGAATTTTATGCCAACTTGACTAAAGGGCTAGATAGATACTCATCTCCCTACCTTTGTCTATGTTAGAGGAAAGTTTGTCCCCTTTTCCCCATCTGTGATCAATGATTTTCTTGGGTTGGATGATACTTTGGATCAGCTTTGTGTGGTTTCTGATGAAGATCTAGTGTCTGCTATCACTCATGGCAAAGTGACCTCTTGGCCTGTAAAGCCAAAAGATTTGGAAAGTGGTTCTCTCTCCTCTCTTTATTGTTTTCTCCATACTATGCAGTTGCCAATATTTGCCCCTCAAATAACAAGACCTCGATTACTAGGGTGCAAGTGACCTTCTTTATAGGTTGGGCATTAAAAGGAATATCAATTTTGGAGATTTCATTTTTAGGAAAATCTCATTCTCTGCTTAACCGATCAACTTCAAGCCTCCATTGCTCATGCCAACAATCGAAAGCCCTTAAGGATAGACTCCTCAAATGGCATGCTAATCTTTACTGCTCAAAAAAGGGGAGAAAGACCTGAACCTGTTCTTCTTTGGAAACAAAGTTTGGGATGATCTTTGTTCTTTCTTGCTAGTTTGGAGGAAGCTGGGAACTTTGATTAAGGGAGAAGATTTGAAGTTTTGTTTGTTTTGATGCTTTGATGGTTTTAAGACAATTTTAATTTACGCTTTAAATTTTAGTTTTTAAACAATGGGTTGTAATAACTTTAATTAGGTTCTTCTTGAATATTTTTGCTTTTGCATTTTAATGAAGCTATTTGGTGTTTGTTCTAACTTGGTCTATGCAGTTTTTATGTGTGGATGTGTAAACACATCTGGACACACATCCATTCAGGGTGAGTTATGTTTATTCTGTGGTTACAAAATGTGATTTCTATAAATCTTTGATTTTGACCAGAAAGTCCAAAATAGGGGGAGATTGAAAGCGTGAGCTTTTTGGGAACATATTGTAGTTTCCTTATTTCGAAATACTTCTAGAATGGTAAGAAGATTTTTTGACTTTCATGGAAGATTTATTATTGTCCTACTTTGACTAGGATATTGTAAATAGAGTAAATATTTTTTATTTATGTACATAGTTTTATATTAGGACTAACCTACTAATATTCTATTTCTTTGTGAGTGTGTTTATGTTTCCTTATTGGTTTTGAGATCTCACAAAGGAAGATATTGATTACGTGAAGATCTTCTCCATGGTGCATATAAATACAAGGCATTCAGCACAAGAGAAGAGACGAAAATTCTGAGAGAGAAATACATATTCTTCACAGTTTTCAACATAGTTGTTTTAGGTTGTGAGTGAAGGTTGTGCCTCACATCCGTAACTCACATCTAGTTTTTCATTGGGTTCTTTGTTTTACTTCTGACTAGAATAGGTCCTACTTGGGAAAGGGGAATTGTTCTTGTCGTAGAAGGTGATTAGAACTCGTTTAGTATTTTAGTATTTTAGTTTTTCACTTATTTGTTTTTGTAAGCAACAAAAGTTTTTATAGTGAAAAGTTTTTGGGCGTAAGCCTAGTTTGCTGATCTCCTAGATCAGTAAGCGTAAATAATTCTTGAGTTATTGTTTTTAATTTGTTTTATTCCGCTGCATTGTCTGTGGATGTGTGGACAGTTGTGAGACACATCTGTACTCACATCCGTTGTCTGTTGGGTGATTAAAGTTTCCTAGCTACACGAAACTTTCACATATTTCATACATGAATCTAATTTTCTACTAATCCCTCCGTCCCAAAATGAATATTCATTTTCTTTCTCGTTCTCCAATTTTAACTCTGAGGTAAGTAAAGGAATGTAAATTGAAGCTGAATCAATGCTAAGCTCTTAGCATTTCACGGTCTCTTTGTAAAACATTAAGCAGGGTTTTTGCTGCTATTTCAAATACTAATTTTCTACTACTATATTAAGTTACTACAATTTCTAAAAAAAAATGATTTCATAAAAGTAACATGTATTGCTGAATAAAAGAAACATGCATTTATATTTCATTAATTTGCTTCAAGAAATCAAAAGGAAATGGTACCTGAGCATTGGCTTCAGAAACAGACCCACTGTTGGGAGGATCCGAACACGCCTTCTTGTACCTCTCGATTGTCCCTTTGACACTGCAATTTATGTGATGTCAAGACACGTAAGAGTAAGACGATTATAATATCAAAACAATACCTTCAACAGAGATTAAAAAAAAATGTATCCCCATGCTATGTTTTATGGCATCAAAAATGCTGAGGTTGTCAATATTACTTCAAAATACTAGAGGATTCAATCAGGTCAACAATCAAAGAAATGAACAAACTGAAGAATCTACATAGCTTTTCCCTGCTATTCTACTAAAACTAGGCAAACATCAATCTTAATTCTTTTTTGTTCTGTTTGCTGCTTTCAGTTACTTTTCTCATTTGTTTCGTTTCTGTTTTGAGATCATTTTTTGCCAGGGTAGAGTCTTCGGTAGTTTTTCTTCTGGTTAACCATTTAGTTTTTCATAAACTCCTGTTTTGGCAGCTCAAAAGAATAGGAAAAAAAATACAATTAAAATAAACGAGAGAAACTCAGCTAGATGAGGGACAGCATATATGTTAGACCTTAGGCTCCGTTTGTTTGGGGAAAATGTTTTCCAGAAAATGGTTTTGGAAAATGAAAATGTTTTTCGAAAAATGACATTTAGTTGTTTGGTAAATCTAAGGAAAATCTTTTCTATAAAAAATTTCATGTGTTTGGTAAATCTAAGAATAACATTTTCTGATAAAAACACAAAATACATTAGGTAGGGTAGGTGGATGGAGGGATAGGGGTAGGGTAGGTGGTGAGGAGAGGTGAGGTAGGGGTTAGGGTTAGGATAGGGTAGAATAGTGGAAACGGGGTGGGTAGGTAGGGGATGGGGGGGGGCTAGTTGGGGGGGGTGTGAATGTGTGTCCAAATTGTGGATTCACGCGAGTTTGAAGACATCCGGTTTAATTTAAAAAACGGAGTCGCCACGCCATTTTGATTTCCTCAAAACTTTGAAAAAAAGGTTTTTATGGGTTCGGAGGTTAAGTTACCCCTTGGGAAGAACGGATCGTCGTTCACCCAAGGTGCCTTGCCGGAGCAAGTCTCCCAAGATTTCATTAATCGTGCTTGCTTGTGTGCTTTCTTGTGTGCATGTGTTTAAAAATGGGGGGAAATATCCCAAGTTGTCTTCCGGAGGTACAAACCATTTATTGGTTGTCGCTCGGGATTCCTTGGAATTTTATGTATTCAGGATTATGATCCCGTCCTTATCTTGGACTTGTGATCATTACATTTTTAACCTCGGGACTTGCATGATCGAGAGAGTGACTCCCTTTTATAGTCAAAGATGAGGTTCTTTAGGAAGGAATGTCCTTAGCCCATCAATCCTACACTTTTAGACGGTCGAGCTCATATAGATGCTTCATACTCGTCTTAAGCGATAATCGGAGATATCGGGTTCAAGGTTGTTCCTTTCTAAAGAGATTATGAAACCTTCTATGGAAGAAACGATGTAAAGATAGGATGTTTACACCGGTCCGTTCCAAGGTTGCTAATGGGGGCATGGGGGAAATGCATGCAAAAATGACATTTTAGTGAAAAGATGACATTTTAGGTTGCAAAGGATGCTTTTGATTTAAAGAAGTGACCTTTATGGTTTAAAAAAATGATTTTGTGCAAAGGATGCATTTTTATGGGAAAAATAGCGTTTTAGGTGCAAATGATGCATAAAGATGTTATTTTGAAAGCAAGAGAAATGACTTTTAATGCAAATGATGCACCTTTAATATAAAAAATAGATTTTAATGCAAAGGATGCTAATTTGAATGCAAAGGATGCTTTTTATGTGAAGAAAAGACTTTAATGCATGAAAATGGGTTTTAGGTGCAAAGGATGCACCTTTATGTATGAAAATGGCATTTCAATGAAAAGATGGCATTTTATGTACATAGATACTATCTAAATTGCGAGACGGACATCAGTTATAGCATGATGGGGGTTAACATCGGATTACCGGTGAACGGGTGAAGGTTACGCAAGCTGGCTTAAGTTGTCGCGTGACATAGGCTGCCTATGTCGCGTGACATACCCAGCCATTTGCGAGACTTCATCAGCGGGATTTGCAGAGGTATCAAGGCACCAATATGGCCAAGTTACTTCACAAACGGATCTCGAGAGAGTAAGTTTGTCAATGGTGAACACTTCAAGAGGGTGTGGATATGAGGGATCCACACTCATCTCAGTGACTAAACCAAAACATATCAACATCATTTTAAATCACAAATTGAACATGGATATCCAAACATGATTAGCAACAAAGCGCCCAACATGGTATAACATAGATTGACATAATCACTTCAAATGAGTGTGGATATTGAGGATCCACACTCTACATGAAGCAAGCAAACACAACGTCTAACATGAACACCCGAAGTGCATTATCATGAGAATAAGTATAACATTAGGAGACCAAAACCAAACATGTTCCACCAAGTACGAAAACAAACAACTCGGTACCATTCGGACTCATGGATTTGAGCATGGGAATCCAAGCATACTACAATGTTAGCGAGATTATAACAAAACCCATATACTCGGATTATATACTAACGGCACATTAAGCATGGGAACTTCATTACACAATGAAAACGAGAGAGAGAGAGAGCAAAAGATTGAGATTCGTTACCCTCGTAGATCCACACTCTCTATACCATGTCGGTATAGGGAGCCTTCTAATCGGCTTCGGAGCGAGATTCGAATCTCGGACGGAGTACATTTGCGGTTGCAAATATGTGTGTGTGCGTATTTTGATGGAGACGAGAGGAGTCTACTGTAACGACTTTGGCTTGACGACGCTAAGGTACGAAAAGGAACCGGAGGTGGTAGTGGTGGTGATCGTAATCTGTGAGCGAAAAGGGTTGGAAAGCCGAACCGTGGTGGAGCGGTGATGGTGGTTAACGGCGTAGAACAGGGGATACGAAGTTGGGTTGTTGTTTGGTGAAAGGATGACTGAGGGAGTGGTGGAATGGAGGTGGAAAATCGGAGAAGATGATTAGGGAGAAGACCGATGGTGAAGGGGATTGAGGAGGATGATTTAGGGCGAGCTCGGTGAGGGCTAGGTCGCCATCCCCGTCTAGAGCTAGAGAGAATGAGCGAGCTACTGTGTGTCTGTGTGTCGATTGGGATAGAGATGATGGAGAGGAACGATTAGGGACTGAGAGTTGGTGAGGACACCATTGACGATGGAGAGCTTGAGGGACGATTTTTGGGAGCCAACAATGGCTGTTTGCGTCTCCTTTGCATTTAGTGAGAGAAAATGAGAGAGAGAGAGAGAGAGAGAGAGAGAGAAGAGCCCCGATTGAGAGACTTCTCGGTTGAGAGGCAATTTGAGAGAGGATTGGGTTAGGGCGCCATGGATGTCGATTTAGAGAGAGGGAGCTAGGTACGCCATTGGCGTTTTTGAGAGGGGGAGCTTGAGCTAGAAGACGATTAGAGAGAGACTCCAAAACCGCCTAGAGAGAAAATGTGTCGTTGTGTGTAGTGAGAGAGAGGGTAGTGGGTGTCTCTTGTTTGTTTTGTCACTGTAAATTCCTCTCCCTTTGCAAATGAGGAAATCCCCTCTATTTAACATTTTTTTGGAATTATCAAGCCTAATCACCTTGCTTCTAGAAAGTTGCAAGGTGTCAATTCTAGACCTTTCTTTCCAGCGAGGTCCTGCTTGAAAATTTAATTCCTTGCAGGTCCTTCCTTCCATGGAAAGCTAGGAAAAGTTTCTCGAATGGCCCCTGAACTTTCGAAAAGTCCGGGAAATACCGAAAAAACTTAACCGGGAGGCATTGAGCCAGATTTGGGTACTTACAGGGGGGCGGCAGGAAAGTTGTTAAAAAATAATTTTAGTATGAGCAAAAAAAATTGACGTGTAGTGTGGGGGTGGGGGAGGGCGGTGGGGTGGGGTGGGATCGGAAGGTAGTAATATGGGGATTATAAGTTCTGAATTTTATGGAGAGAAAAGGAGTAGGAGATGTATAAGAGAAGGTTATATTTTGTATTACTCAACTCATATATTTCTCACATCTTAGCCATTACATCAAGCACATATTTACACTAGAGTGATGAATATTCTATACTCAATATAGATACATTCTCCAACATTGACTAGCACATAAATAAGGAAAACTAAAAGACACACAGGAAAACTAAAAGACTTTTGAATGGGGAAAGAATTGCTGAATGTATTAGCACATTAATCTCAATACTCCCCCTTAATGTGCTGCCACAACTCCAAGAAGCTCCCTTAATTTATGGAACTTTTCTTTGGGAAGTGCCTTTGTAAAGATATCCGCCACTTGCTCATCACCCTTGCAATAGTTGAGCTTGATCTAACCTTCTTCAATAAAGTCACGAATGAAATGATGTTTGATAGCAATGTGACGAGTACGACTATGATAAATTGGATTCTTCGCCATAGCAATAGCGGATTTGTTTTCACAAAAAATTGTAGTAGAGTCCTTTTGAATCTCTCCAACATCTTCCAAAATTCTTCGCAACCATAAAGCTTGAGAAGTAGTTACAGCACCTGAAACATACTCCGCAGATGATTGAGCCACAGATTTTTGCTACTTTGATGACCAAGAAAACATTCTTGAACGAAGAGAAAATGCATAGCTGGAGGTACTTTTCATATCATCACCACAACCTCCCCAATCACTATCACAATAACCATGTAACTTAACACTTGCATTCTTCTCATACTTTATGCCAAAATTGGTAGTACCTCTAATGTATCTCAACACCCTCTTTGCTGCCCCAAAATGAATTTGACTCGGATCAAGCATAAATCTTGACAACAAACTTGCAGCAAACATTATGTCTGGCCTTGTAGCCGTAAGATACAACAACTCTCCAACCAAACTTCTATAAATAGAGGCATCAACCTTCTTTGCATCATCATCTTTCAACAACTTCTCATTCACAATGAGAGGTGTTTCCGTAGGATTGCAATCATCCATCCCAAACTTCGCCAAAATATTTTCAGCATATTTCTTTTGACAAAGAAACACACCATCTTCTTTTTGATAAATCTCCATACCAAGAAAATGATATAGCAAGCCCATGTCATTCATCTCATTTCTTTTCATCATATCCTTCTTGAACTCAAGGATCATTTTCTCATTGTTACCTGTATAAAGCAAATCATCAACATAAAGAGCAACAATAAGAATAAAGTTATCTTCGGTCCTCACGTACAAAGTTGGTTCACTTTTGCTCTTTTGGAACCCCTTTTGAAGCATGATGTGCTTGCTTCAACCCGTACAATGCCTTCTCCAACTTGTACACCTTCTCTTCTTTACCTTTTTGTATGAAACCTTGTGGCTGCTCCACATAGATCTCTTTCTCCAATTCTCCATTCAAAAACGCAGATTTGACATCCAATTGATAAAGCTTCCATGATTTTTGGGCTGCTATGGAAATGATAGCTCTAATCGTATCAAGACGAGCCACCGGTGCAAATGTTTCATTGAAACCAATTCCGGGCTGTTGTGTATAGCCTTTAACAACCAACCTTGCCTTCTTTTTGTTGATAGATCCATCCGGATTCAGCTTTACCTTGAACACCCATTTCACTCCAATAATCTCCTTGTCATTTGGCTTTTTAACTAGCTTCCAAGTCTTTTTCTTCTCTATGGCTTGAATATCATCTTCCATGGCTTTTCTCCAATCTTCCTCCTTGTAAGCTTCTTCAAAATTTTCAGGTTCCAAGACACAAAATTTGCATCTTGCATAGATATCACTCAAATACATCAATCTTCTTGGAGTTGATTTGGGAGAAGATGAACTTGATCTTGGACTTGAACTTGAACTTGCCGAAGAGCTAGAAGATACATGTGGGCTGCTAGGTGGACTTGAATGAACTTCAACCTCACCATTTTCTTCTTCAAGATCTTCATCATCATCATTTATAAGAGCTACACCCTTCTCGACTTTTTTGTTCTTCCAATCCCAAGAAGCATTCTCATCAACCAACACATCTCGGTTAATAAGAACTTTGTTGTCTTTCAAGCTCCAAACTCTGTACCCTTTTGACATGGTATTATACCCAATAAAGATGCATTTTTCACTAGCTTCATCAAGATTCCTTCTCTTTTGTTTTGGAACTTGAGAATAACAAATGCTCTCGAACACCTTCAAGTGCCTCAAGGATGGCTTTCTCCCATTCCAAGCTTCAAATGGAGTTTTGTTGTACAAAGCTTTTGTTGGACTTCTATTAATCAAGTACACAGCTGTATTCACGGCTTCACCCCAAAAACTCTTTGGCAAATCCTTTGCATGAAGCATAGACTTGTGCATTTCTTCCACCGTTTGATTCTTCCTTTCGCTTACTCCGTTTTGTTGAGGAGTATATTGAACAGTGAACTGCCTATCAATGCCTTCATCTTCGCAAAACTTGTCAAACTCATTGTTATTATATTCTTTTCTTCTATCACTTCTAAGGAATTTAATAACATGACCACTTTGTTTTTCAACTAGAGCTTTAAACTTCTTAAAAATATAAAACACCTCAGATTTTTGTCTCATGAAATAAACCCAAGTCATGCGAGTATAGTCATCAATAAAAAGAATGAAGTACCTATTACCGCCATGAGTTGGATTCTCCATAGGACCACACACGTCCGTATGAATCAGCTCCAATTTTTCCTTGGCACGCCATGCACCTCTTTTTGGAGAAGATTGTCAATGATGCTTCCCAAGAGCACATCATTCACAAACTTCATGGATCTCCTCAATTTTTGGAAGGCCTTGAACCTTGTTCTTTTGTTGAAGTAGATTGAGGCTATGAAAATTCAAGTGCCCAAGCCTTTTATGCCACAACTACGAATCTTCAAGAATGTGAGCTTTCAAAGCTACATTTTGAACATACTTGAAGACAAGTGGGAAACTCCGGTTTCTGTCCATCTTGATAGAAGCAACCAATTCTTGTGCACCATTTTTATCATAAATCATGCAACAATTATCTTTGAAATTCACCATGTATCCATGCTCCACAAGTTGCCCAACACTCAATAAATTTTGATCCAACTCCGAAACAAGTAAAACATCATGAATTAACTTCGTACCTTTCTTCGTTTGCACACGAATCGTACCCTTTCGTTGCGCCTTTGCCAATGCTCCATTGCCCATCTTTACTTGTGAGTCTATGGAAGTATTCATAGAAACAAAAATTGATTTGTCTCCCGTCATGTGATTGCTACAACCGCTGTCCACGTACCACACATCGTTCTTGTACTCGGTTGCACTTTGACAAGCATAGAACATGTTACCTTCACCTTCTTTCTCCTCCAAGAAATTACCTTCTTGATGCGATATTTTCATCCTACAATCCTTCTCTTTGTGGCCAAATTTTTCACAACGAAAACACTTCGGTTTACCCTTGAACCAACAATCGTCGGAACTATGGTTGTTTTTCCCACAAGTGTTACAACTTTGGGAAATCATGGAACTTCCTCCAAGAACAAAATTTTGTCTTTCTCCACCTCGACTTCTACCTTGGCCGCTACCATATCTACCTCCACTAAATGACTCCCCCGTTCTTCTATCACTACTTTCACCACTTTTATCAACATATTTAGAGCCCAAATTCAACTTAGATTGGAAAGCACTCTCAACAGATTTTTCAGAGTGTCTTTCTAACCTATTCTCATGAGCCTTCAACGAACCCATTAAACCTTGAACCGTCAACTTAGAAAAATCTTTTGTTTCTTCAATAATGGACACCATACCATCAAATTTAGGAGGCAAACTAAAAAGAATCTTTTCAAAAATTCTACTATCTGGGACAACTTCACCAAGCCCTCTCATTTGATTAATGATATTCATCATCCTTGTATAATAATCTTTAACACTTTCAGAATTTTTCATTTTCAAATTCTTCAACTCTCTCCTAAAACTTTAAATGTTGACATTCTTTACCTTCAATTCGCCTTGGAACTCCTTTTGAAGAATCTCCCAAGCTTCTTTCGCCTTTGTTGCTCTCATAATTCTTGAAAACAACTCCTCTGACACACCTTATTGTAGATATAAGACGTAATTTACGATTTATGTATATATGGATGTATATCAATGTATATTTGGATAGGAGTAAATAATTAGTTACGTGATTGATGTAATCCCATAAGTTTAGGCTAATATTGAGAGTCCATGTATAGCTAGTATCCTTGGTCTAGGATTTTGTATATAATTTGTAAGTATTGCCTATATTTTGATATACGAGAGAAATATTTTTCCAGCGCCTCTTTTCTTCTCCAGGCTTGCCGTGTTTTCTCTCTACATGGTATCAGTCTAATCTTCCGATCCAGAGTTTAGACTTCCCTATTTCTTCTCCATCATGTCAGCGGTGAGAATACCCCTAATTACGGGTGTTTCTAACACCATGCATCACCTCCCTCTTCCAATGTTCTTCATGTCTTCTATAACCCTAACGCAATCATGGGTCAAACCTTCTTAACCAAGGACAATTATGTGAATTGGAGTACCCTCTTCAAAACACTTCTACGCACACACAAACTTCTGTTTGTCATCGATCTGCAGCAACCTCCCGCAACTCTTGCCGATGGCAAAGAAAATCCGGATCATGCCTATGGAAATCAGGTACGGACCTCGTTTGTGGCTTTGGATTAAAGTCTTGTTACCCCTGCTATTCGGCCCTATCTGAATTCATGTGACACCGCTCCGTGCTGGGCAGTTTTAGCCAAGAAGTTTGGTGCTACTTCCGCTCTTTAGATCGACACATTAAAGGAGAAACTTCATGATCTCAAGAAATCTGCCAGAGACCTCAATCGCAGTTATCTTCTTAGTGCTTCACAAATTACGGATGCTCTTCTTCTTTGCGGGTAATCCGAGTTGATGATGCGGTACTTATTCGGCGTATTCTTGGGGTCTTGGCCAAGAATACAAGGAGTTTCTTACCTCTACGGCCCCGTCCACGCTCGTAATCCCTTACTTTGGACGAGTTGGGTGATTTACTTCTCAAGGAAGAAATGTTACTCCGAAGTTTTACGCTCCGTCACAACAGGCTGCAGGTGTTGGCGGTGAAAAAGCTAGCGACTCCGTCCCTCTGCTCATTTTGTGGAAAACCGTGGTGGAGGTGGTCGGCACCGCGGGAATGGTCAAAGGAGAAATCGTGGTAATGGAAATCGGCGAGAATAGGGGCAATGGAAATCGTGGGCGGTGGAACGGATCTTGGAATAACAACAACAATAATGGGTATGGCGAGAGGTAATGGTCAATCCCGTGGCCGTGGTGGTTCGAGAGGTGCACAAAACCGTGGGGGTTCCTCCGAAACAATGGTGATGGGATTTTACCAAATCACGATGTCACATGTCAATTATGCTTCCGTCATGGCCATAGTGGGCGGGAATGTCAAAGTTTCGCTGCATATTTCGCTCACACGGATCCTTATATTCTTGATTCGGGTGCCACGAATCATATCCCGGCTGCCCGAGACCCGGCTTCATTCTCAGAATCTTATCAATACGCGGTAATGATGTAGTTCTTGTTGGTGATGGCACTAAGTTAAATATTTCCCGCATTGGTAGTTCTTGTCCATAGCAACAATCGTTCTTTTCATCTTCGTAACATGTTGTTTGTTCCTAAAATTCATAGACCACTATTATCCATTCGTCGAGTTTTCTAAGGATAATAATTGTTTCTTTGAACTTGACTCTTGTGGTTTTCGTGTTAAGGACAATCGGACGAAGGAGATTCTTATTTACAGCGTAATTACGGTGGGCTTTACAAGCTTTCTTTCAATTCAAAGTCTTCCAATAGTCATGTTGCACTTCTAGGAGAACGAGCGAGTCAAGATACGGCATGCTCGCTTGGGTCATCCTTCCACTCCGAGTTTTCAAAGTTTTTGTGTCAACAAGTTAATTTACCTTTAAATAGTAGATTTGATAAACATACGTTGTTGTCATTGGTGTCCGTTAGGGAAGTCTAGTCAACAATCTTTCTATTCTAGAACCTTTAATGATTTACATCCACTTGATATGCTTCATTTAGATGTTTGGGGCCACTGCTCAGGTTGATTCTTTAAATGGTTCTCGTTATTATTTGTCTATTGTTTGATGATTTTTCTCGATTTGTATGGATCTTTCCTATGACTCACAAATCGAATGTTACACAAATATTCTCTAACTTTAAAACTCAAATTGAAAATCTCTTGTCTCGTAGAATTTACGCTATACACCTTTGTTAAAACCATTCAAGCGAGATGGGGGTGAATTCACTAGTCGGGTTTTTGTCAACTATCTCAAGAGTGTTGGCATTAAACGACAACTCACGTGTCCACTACACTCCTCAATAAAATGGTGTAGTGGAGCGCAAACATCGCCACATTGTGGAGATGGGTTTGTATCTCATGGCTAAAGCCAAAGTTCCCTATAACTTTTGGCTAGAGGCTTTCAATACTGTTTGTGTACCTCATCAATCGGCTTCCTATGCGTCAACATAATTTTTTGTCTCCACGGGAAAAATTGTGGAAACGGAAACCGAGACTATCGTTTTCTCAAGGTTTTCGGTTGTTCTTGTTTCTCTTATGTCGTTCCTACCAATGCACATAAACATATGCCAAAATCAATTCTTGCATCTTTCTTGGTTATGATGATGTTCGTAAAGGATCTTGGTGTATGGATTTAACAAATAGGAAAATTTATATATCAAGACATGTGATATTTGATGAAAATAATTTTCCTTGGCAAGATCCCATATATACATAAATCGTATATTACGTCTTATAGTAGAAACGAAAAGAGCCTTTGCATCCTTCTTTCGATCCTCCCTCAATTTCTTCTTTTTGCATCCTCCAACGCCGCTACATCTTCGGGTTCTTCAAAACCCTCTTCAATATACTCCGCAAATCTTTCGAAATGAAGATTGTTCTCATCTTCACGACCCGGTGGTCATAATTCTCACCGGAAAATATGGGGATAGTTTCACTCGAGTTAGTCATTCTAGACTCACACACTTTTGGTTAATTTTTGGGATAAAACTACCTTCTACGAGAATCGATGCTACGATACCACTTGTTAGGATCGGAAGGTAGTAATAAAGGGAATTATAAGTTCTGAATTTTATGGAGAGAAATGGAGTAGGAGATGTATAAGAGAAGGCTATATTTTGTACTACTCAACTCATATATTTCTCACATCTTACCCATTACATGATCAAGCACATATTTATACTAGAGTGATGAATATTTTAGACTCAATCTAGATACATTCTCCAACATTAACTAGAACATAAATGAGAAAAACTAAAAGACACACATGAAAACTAAAAGACTTTGGAATGGGGAAAGAATGGTTGAATGTATCAGCACATTAATCTCAATAGGGTTGGAGGGGTGATAGTGTTAAAAAGCATCTTTCGAAAAATGTTTTGAGTAGGAGAAATTCGGAATTCATTTTCCTTATGAAACAATCCAATTTTCCAATCGGAAAATCTTTTATATTGACTTTATTTTACGATGGTTATCAAACACCGAAAAATGGGAAAATATTTTCCCCAAATAAACGGAGCAGTAGTGTGATCATATTGGTTCCTCTAGTTTCCGTACCCTTCTCTCTCTCTCTCTCTAACTTTTTCTTGCACACATACAATCTCTTAATTCTAAATTATGATTATACTAGTCTAAATCCGTGTTCAAGGCCACATTTTTTATTTATTTTTTTAAATTTAAAAAAAAAAAAAAATTTAAGGGCAGAATGGGAAAGGGACAAAATAGTGAGGGCAAAATGGGAACTACGGCAAGTGAAACTATTCACTCTCTTTTGTTCAAAACACCTTCCTCATTTATACTATAGATACTCCCTTCTAGCCTATGTCATGACGAGATAACTATTTTCTCGTAGAAAATTATTATCAATAGTAATAAAAAAGTTTAGAGGAAAAAAATTAGGGAAGAATTTAGTGATGTTTAAAAATTGGGCAAATGACAATTTAGGGCCTGAACTATAGGGGGTAGTGTCGGTTAGGGGCCCCATGTCTAATTTTCCTTAAATCAGGGCTCAATATCTCAATTTTTCATCAATTAAGGGCTTTTTGACGGATTTTGTTAGAAAAGTCAGTTAAGTGACATGTGCCACGCATGTGCTGGACTAAATTGAATTGGCACTAACTTTAAGGGGTTAAATGACATATTTTATAAATATGGGGGTTAAATAAAATTATTTTAATTCCAAATAAAAACTCATTATATTTCTCTCTCTCTCTCCTTACATCACTTTCTCTCTCTCTCTCTCTCTCTCTCTCTCTCTCTACTTTCCCAGATTTCGGCAACTCTCCCCTTCCCAGATTCCGGCGACCTCTGCCCTCCCCAGAATCCGGCGACCTCTCGTCCCCTTCAATCCATCTGACCCCATCCCACCCACCCAGTGGCCGTCGTCTTCCACCCCTATCAACCCTTCCCCAACTCCAGCAACACACCTCCTCCCACCGTGCAAGTGGGGCTTCGACACGTCGGCGCGATTGAGGAAGATGGGTTGGTGGAAACTGCTAGGGAATCGTCTGGTCGGGTTATGGAAACGGTGGAACTCGGTGATGAAGAAAGTGAGGTGTTGGTTGGAATTGGGATTAGGTTTCGGGTTTTGATGAAGAAGGGGTTTTGAAATTGATCGGAGGAGGTGTAATAGGTGGTGGTGGTGATGAAGAAGATGGTTTTGCATGGTCTTGCGGCGGCGGAAATTGTTGAAGGAGGTGAGGGAACGGATTTAATGGGGGAGACAGAGATGAAGGAGGTGATGAAGAAGATGTTTTTTTCTTTTTTTTTCTTTAGTGTGTAGATGTCCAATTTTGTGATTTATTTCCAAAAATATGTTTTTATTATATAATGCTAATTCAATGATTTAATTATTTTCTAATTTTTTGTTTTATTTTATAATTTTTAACATTTATTTTTTAATGCTTGCAAAGATGATTGCTTCTAGGCTTTTTCTTCTTCTTCTTTGTTTTTGGTTTACTTGGTGGTGGTGGTGCGGAGGCGGTATAGGTGGTGGTGCGGGGAGGTGGCATTGGTGGTGGTGGCGACGCAGAAGGTGGTGTAGGAGGTGGTTTCGGTAAGGTAGTGGAATTGGCGGCGGTGGTGGCAGTGGAGGTGGCATTGGTGGTGGAAGCGGTGCTGGTGGTGTGGGAGGTGGGATTGGAAAAGGGGGTGGTTTTGTTTTATTTTATAATTTTTAACATTTATTTTTTATATATTTTAATTAGTTAAAATGTGTTTCATTAAAAAAATTTGATTAAAAAAAATATTACAAGATTTACGTTAAAAATTAATTAATTTATGTGATAAATATATTTAATTTATATATTTTTTAATTTATAATGTGATAACTATAATTTATTAAAAAAATAAAAACAAAGTTGTATTTTTAAAAAAAAATACTACACAATTTATGTGAAACTTTTATAATTTAGAAAAAAAAATACATAAATCATAAACAATTTATTTTTAAAAATTAGTAAAAAACGGTATTTTACAAGAATTTTTTCATTTCTAAATTTTGCAATAAAAATTTATTACATTTTTTAAACAAAATTATCTTTTTTAAATAAAATTATCTTTTTAAAATAAAATTATCTTTATTAAATAAAAATTGGCAATTTTTTAAATAAAATTTTCTAAATCAAAAAGATTTAAGTGACATGTCACTTACTTTTATTTTTTTAAAAAAATATTACAAGATTTACGTTAAAAATTAATTATCATTTTAAAAAAAAATACTTTTTCCTTTAAAAATACATTTATTTTTATATTTATAACATTTATTTTACAAGATTTACTTTAAAAATTAAATATTTTTTTTAAAAAAAATACAATTTTTTTTATATTTATAACATTTATTTTAACATATTTTAAAAATTATAAAAAAATTATATCTTTTCGAAATATATATATTTTCAAAAAATATTATTTTTAAAAAAATATTTTGTAACGGTCATCAATTTTTAAAAATTTACATTTTTGTCCTCAATAACTAATTTGCTTTTCAATTTAGTCCCAAAATCGTCCTTAAGCCGACTTTTCTAACAAAATCCGTCAAAAAGCCCTTAATTGATGAAAAATTGAGATATTGAGCCCTGATTTAAAGGAAAATTAGACATGGGGCCCCCTAGCAGCACTACCCCACATAGTTCGGGCCTAAATTGTCATTTGCCCTTAAAAATTCATAAATTAGGAAAAAAAATACCTAATGAAGTTGACAAAGCTCATTTATGATGATGGTTGATGAATGATAGTTGATTGACTTATAGATTATAGATGATGAATTTAATATTGTTTGTTTTATTGTTTTGAATCAACTTATGGGTACATTTGTTAAGCTAGTTGTATTTGTTTTTTAAAAATTCTGAGAAATATTGAATTATGATAATAATATTGAAATGTCTCAAATGTATAAATTGACCCATATGCATGTTGATTGACGCTTTGAAAAATAATTTTTGTTGAACTAAAATATATCCTTATACATTTATTAAAATAATTAAATTAAATTAAATTAAATTAAATTAAATTAAATTAAATCATATACATTATATATGTTGAACTATAATATAGTTTTACACATTTATTAAATTAAATCAAATATTAATTTATTTTTTATTTGCATTCCAAGTAAAATATATGAATTCATAATTCTTTAACCAAAGAATTAATATACCTACTAAAAAAAATATGATAATTTAATATAAAGTCACATAATATTCCAAAATATAGAAATTCATCTAAATATTCAAAATACAACAATTTTGCAAAATAAATATTTTAATACAAAGACCTCTGTTCCAAAATAAATATTTTAATACAAAAATGAATGACTTTTTAAATCCTAAAATGTTTCCTTAAATTATAAAATATATAAATTAAAAAAAATATATAGTAATGAAATAAACAATATATTTTTCACAATAATATGCCAAAAAATAGGTGAAGAACAAAGACTAAAATTTCAGATAGCCGAGCTATTATCAATTTTTATTCCTTGTGGAGAATACAATCACAATTTCTTGCTAAAAAATTTAAATACCATAAATAACATATGAAAATGATGGGTAATTTGAATTAACAGAAAATTTTGGAGAAAACCTGTTTCTGCATAAGTTATAAAAAAAATCTGTTTTTAAATATATTGACTTGGTGTTTTAAAGCATAAACTTAATGTTTTAAGGCCTAAACTCGCTATTTTATTTTCTAGCTAAAACTCACTGTTTTAACGTCTAAACTCAATATTTTATTTTCATAAGGCCTAAACACAATGTTTTAAGCTCTAAACTCGATATTTTTAAGAATAAAAGTGGGCTTTTTATAACTTATATATGCGGAAAAAAAACATTTATGGGGACTTTTTGGCTTTACTTATTTCTGCAAGATGGGGTTTTACTTTATTTATTGGCTTTTGACTTATAAGTCAAAACAAACACTACATTTATTATTTATTTTAAGCCAAAAAACCCCGAAAGCAAGTGAGCACTAAGAAAACCAACTAAAACAATGGTATGTATGCATTATATTTGACTCTAAGATAAGATTCTTCATAATTTATGCTATTTATGTCAACCTATGACCATATGGAGATAAATCAAGACATTTTTTTTCATATTTTTAAATAATACTCCCTCCGTCCCTAAATGTTTGTCTCATTTTCCACTTTTTTTTGTCCCAAAAAGTTAGTCATTTCCAAAATTAAAGCTTCAAAATCACTAAATTTTCAAAACTTGAAACATTTAGGGACGGAGTATTATATAACGGCGGTGTATATTATCAATAATTTTCAAAGCGTTCGTAAAAATAACCAAAATTAAAGTTTCAAAATCACTAAATTAAAATGTTTGAAAAGTCAAATGGGACAAACATTTAGGGACGGAGGGAGTATAAATTATATTCCGCATCGTAAATTTTTAAACTAATGCAATTATATTTTCATACTTGCTACTTAGACTTAAAATGAAGTCATGTCACATTATTTAAGACAAATTGGAATTTGATAAATTGGATTTTGGTTCTTAATTTGGTTCCATAGTTTTACAATTTGTTGCAAATTGACCTAAAATTTAAAGGGGGGTTCACTTGTATGTGCATTGACTTTTTAAGGGACCATTTTGTCGTATCGTAAGGCATGTTATACTCCATCTTTCACATGTTATCACGTAACTAACAATCATTAAATAGATAATGGCTTTGGTTAATCTAAAAAAAAACTAGCATCAAAAGTTTGGAACCCTTCGACCCATCATTTTCACTTCTAGCTAGGGCTGTTACTCTTCGCAGGCTGATCATGCTCTGTTCAAGGTCAACTCAGGAAAGCTAGAATTCGAATGAGCTCGGATATAAACTCGACTTGAGCTTGAACACAGTTTCAAGCTCGTTTTCTCATCAAGTCGATCCGGGATTGACTCGTTTGTTTGATTAAGTTCGTTTTAGCTCGACTCGTGTAAAGCTCGACTCGATAAACTCATTAAAAATTTGAATATTTTATTTTTTAATCAGCTAAAAAACATTGACCTCGAGACTACTACTTGATAAGTTTGTAATAAACTACTCCCTCCGTCCCATTTTAATGTTATTAGTTTGACTTTGCACGGGGATTAAGAAAATGATAAATGTTGTGATTATGAAAAGTGGTAGGAGAAAGTGGGTATAGAATTTTTGTTATCACGAATGACAAGTAAGCCCCATTGTCCATTTTAAGTAATCTACAACCATTTATCATTTTCTTAATCCCCGTGCAAAGTCAAACTAATAACATTAAAATGGGACGGAGGGAGTAGTTTATTACAAACTTATCAAGTAGAGTTCGAGGTCAAGCTTTAGCTGATTAAAAAAATAAAATATTCAAATTTTAATGAGTTTATCGAGTCGAGCTTTACACGAGTCAGTAAGAAAGCAGATAATCCAACAAAAGCGAGTCAATCCCGGATCGACTTGATGAAAACGAGCTTGAAGCTGTGTTCAAGCTCAGAGTCGAGTTTATATCAGAGCTCATTCGAATTCTAAGCTTTCTGGGTTGACCTTGAGCAGGCATGATCAACTGCGAAAGAGTAACGACCCTAGCTAGAAGTGAAAATGATGGAGTCGAAGTGGGTTAGAAACTTTTGATGCTAGTTTTTTTAGATTAACCAAAGTCATTATCTATTTAATGATTGTTAGTTACGTGATAACATGTGATGGATGGAGTATGACATGCCTTATGATATGACAAAATGGTCCCTTAAAGAGTCAATGCACATACAAGTAGAACACCCCTTTAAATTTTAGGTCAATTTGCAACAAATTGTAAAATTATGGAACCAAATTAAGAACCAAAATCCAATTTATCAAATTCCAATTTGTCTTAAATAATGTGACATGACTTCATTTTAAGTCTAAGTAGCAAGTATGAAAAAATATAATTGCATTAGTTTAAAAATTTACGATGCGGAATATAATTTATACTCCCTCCGTCCCTAAATGTTTGTCCCATTTGACTTTTCAAACATTTTAATTTAGTGATTTTGAAACTTTAATTTTGGTTATTTTTACGAACGCTTTGAAAATTATTGATAATATACACCGCCGTTATATAATACTCCGAATCCCTAAATGTTTCAAGTTTTGAAAATTTAGTGATTTTGAAAGCTTTAATTTTGGAAATGAGACTAAGCTTTTTGGAGACAAAAAAAAAGGGAAAATGAGACAAAACAGCTTTAGGGACGGAGGGAGTATTATTTAAAAATATGAAAAAAAATGTCTTGATTTATCTCCATATGGTCATAGGTTGACATAAATAGCATAAATTATGAAGAATCTTATCTTAGAGTCAAATATAATGCATACATACCATTGTTTTAGTTGGTTTTCTTAGTGCTCACTTGCTTTCGGGGTTTTTGGCTTAAAATAAATAATAAATGTAGTGTTTGTTTTGACTTATAAGTCAAAAGCCAATAAATAAAGTAAAACCCCATCTTGCAGAAATAAGTAAAGCCAAAAGTCCCCATAAATGTTTTTTCCGCATATATAAGTTATAAAAGCCCACTTTTATTCTTAAAAATATCGAGTTTAGAGCTTAAAACATTGTGTTTAGGCCTTATGAAAATAAAATATTGAGTTTAGACGTTAAACGGTGAGTTTTAGCTAGAAAATAAAATAGCGAGTTTAGGCCTTAAAACATTAAGTTTATGCTTTAAAACACCAAGTCAATATATTTAAAAAGCAGATTTTTTATAACTTATGCGAAACGAGGTTTTCTCCAAAATTTTACATTAATTCAAATTACCCATCATTTTCATATGTTATTTATGGTATTTAAAATTTTTAGCAAGAAATTGTGATTGTATTCTCCACAAGGAATATAAATTGATAATAGCTCGGCTATCTGAAATTTTAGTCTTTGTTCTTCACCTATTTTTTGGCATATTATTGTGAAAAATATATTGTTTGTTTCATTACTATATTTTTTTCATTTTTTTTAAATTTATATATTTTATAATTTAAGGAAACATTTTAGGATTTAAAAAGTCATTCATTTTTGTATAAAAATATTTATTTAGGAACAAAGGTCTTTGTATTAAAATATTTATTTTGTAAAATTGTTGCATTTTGAATATTTAGATGAATTTCTATATTTTGGAATATTATGTGACTTTATATTAAATTATCATATTTTTTTAGTAGGTGTATTTATTCTTTGGTTAAAGAATTATGAATTCATATATTTTACTTGGAATACAAATAAAAAATAATTTAATATTTGATTTAATTTAATAAATGTGTAAAACTATATTATAGTTCAACATATATAATGTATATGATTTAATTTAATTTAATTTAATTTAATTTAATTTAATTTAATTATTTTAATAAATGTATAAGGATATATTTTAGTTCAACAAAAATTATTTTTCAAAGCGTCAATCAACATGCATATGGGTCAATTTATACGTTAGAGACATTTCAATATTATTATCATAATTCAATATTTCTCAGAATTTTTTAAAAAACAAATACAACTAGCTTAAACAGCCATAAGTTGATTCAAAACAATAAAACAAACAATATTAAATTCATCAGTTATAAGCTATAAGTCAATCAACTATCATTCATCAATCAACATCATCAGCAGCTGCGACAAATGAGATTTGTCACCTTCATTAGGTATTTTTTTTCGTAAATTATGAATTTTTAAGGGCAAATGACAATTTAGGGCACAGGTATAGGGGGTAGTGTCGGTTAGGGGCCCCATGTCTAATTTTCCTTAAATCGGGCTCAATATCTCAATTTTTCATCAATTAAAGGGCTTTTTGACGGATTTTGTTAGAAAAGTCGGTTAAGTGACGATTTTGGGACTAAATTGAAAAGCAAATTAGTTATTGAGGACAAAAATGTAAATTTTTAAAAATTGATGGCCGATTACAAAATATTTTTTTAAAAATAATATTTTTTGAAAATATATATATTTCGAAAAGATATAATTTTTTTATAATTTTTAAAATATGTTAAAATAAATGTTATAAATATAAAAAAATTGTATTTAAAAAAAAAAATATTTAATTTTTAAAGTAAATCTTGTAAAATAAATGTTATAAATATAAAAATAAATGTATTTTTAAAGGAAAAAAGTATTATTTAAAAAAATGATAATTAATTTTTAACGTAAATCTAGTAATATTTTTTTTAAAAAAATAAAAGTAAGTGACATGTCACTTAAATCTTTTTGATTTAGAAAATTTTATTTAAAAAATTGCCAATTTTTATTTAATAAAGATAATTTTATTTAAAAAAGATAATTTTATTTAAAAATGATAATTTTGTTTAAAAAATGTAATAAATTTTTATTGCAAAATTTAGAAATGAAAAAATTCTTGTAAAATACCGTTTTTACTAATTTTTTAAAAAATAAATTGTTTATGATTTATGTATTTTTTTCTAAATTATAAAAAGTTTCACATAAATTGTGTAGTATTTTTTAAAAATACAACTTTGTTTTTATTTTTTTAATAAATTATAGTTATCACATTATAAATTAAAAAATATATAAATTAAATATATTTATCACATAAAATTAATTAATTTTTAACGTAAATCTTGTAATATTTTTTTAATCAAATTTTTTAATGAAACACATTTTAACTAATTAAAATATATAAAAAATAAATGTTAAAAATTATAAAATAAAACAAAACCACCCCCTTTTCCAATCCCGCCCTCCCACAGCCTTACACCGCTTCCGCCACCAATGCCACCTCACTGCCACCACCGCGCCAATTCCACTACCTTCTTACGAAACCACCTCCTACACACACCTTGCGTCGCCACCACCACCAATGCCACCTCCTGCTTTGCCACCACCTTTATCGCCTCAGGCACCACCGCATGAAGTAAACCAAAAGCAGCAAGAAGAAGAAAAAGCCTAGAAGCAATCATCTTTGCAAGCATTAAAAAATAAATGTTAAAAAAATTATAAAATAAAACAAAAAATTAGAAAATAATTAAATCATTGAATTAGCATTATATAATAAAAACATATTTTTGGAAATAAATCACAAAATTGGACATCTACACGCTAAAGAAAAAAAAAGAAAAAAAACATCTTCTTCAATCACCTCCTTCATCTCTGTCTCCCCCATTAAATCCGTTCCCTCACCTCCTTCAACAATTTCCGCGTAGCAAGACCATGCAAAACCATCTTCTTCATCACCACCACCACCTATTACACCTCCTCAGATCAATTTCAAAACCCCTTCTTCATGAAAACAGAAACCTAATCCCGATTCCAACCGACACCTCACTTTCTTCATCCACCCAGAGTTCCACGTTTCCATAACCCGACCGGACGATTCCCTAGCGGTTTCCACCCGACCCATCTTCCTCGATCGCGCAGTAGCGTGTGAAGCCCTTGCGAGACGAAGGGGAGGAGGTGTGTTGTTGGAGTTGGGGAAGGGTTGATAGGGGTGGAAGATGGCTGACGGCTTTGGGTGGGTGGGATGGGGTCGAGATGGATTGAAGGGGACGAGAGGTCGCCGGATTACAGGGAGGGCGGAGGTCGCCGGAATGCGGGAAGGGGAGAGTTGCCGAAATACGGGAAAGTAGAGAGAGAGAGAGAGAGAGAGAGAGAGAAGAAAGTGATGTAAGGAGAGAGAGAGAGAAATATAATGAGTTTTTATTTGGAATTAAAATAATTTTATTTAACCCCCATATTTATAAAATATGTCATTTAACCCCTTAAAGTTAGTGCCAATTCAATTTAGTCCAGCACATGCGTGGCACATGTCACTTAGCGGCTTTTCACAACAAAATCCGTCAAAAAGCCCTTAATTGATGGAAAAATTGAGATATTGAGCCACTTTGATTTAAGGAAAATTAGACATGGGGCCCCTAGCAGGCACTACCCCACATAGTTCGGGCCCTAAATTGTCATTTGCCCAATTTTTAAACATCACTAAATTCTTCCCTAATTTTTTTCCTCTAAACTTTTTTATTACTATTGATAAATAATTTTCTACGAGAAAATAGTTATCTCGTCATGACATAGGCTAGAAGGGAGTATCTATAGTATAAATGAGGAAGGTGTTTTGAACGAGTAGAGTGAATAGTTTCACTTGCTTAGTAGTTCCCATTTTGCCCTCACTATTTTGTCCACTTTCCCATTACGCCCTTAAATTTTTTTTTTTTTAAATTTAAAAAAATAAATAAAAAATGTGGCCTTGAACACGGATTTAGACTAGTATAATCATAATTTAGAATTAAGAGATTGTATGTGTGCAAGAAAAAAAGTTAGAGAGAGAGAGAGAGAAGGGTACGGAAACTAGAGGAACCAATATGATCAACATTTCTTGCTTTCACTCGTTTATTTGGGGAAAATATTTTCCCATTTTTCGGTGTTTGATAACCATCGTAAAATAAAGTCAATATAAAAGATTTTCCGATTGGAAAATTGGATTGTTTCATAAGGAAAATGAATTCGAATTTCTCCTACTCAAAACATTTTTCGAAAGATGCTTTTTAACACTATCACCCCTCGACCCTATTGAGATTAATGTCTTTGATACATTCAACCATTCTTTCCCCATTCCAAAGTCTTTTAGTTTTCATGTGTGTCTTTTAGTTTTTTCTCATTTATGTTCTAGTTAATGTTGGAGAATGTATCTAGATTGAGTCTAAAATATTCATCACTCTAGTATAAATATGTGCTTGATCATGTAATGGGTAAGATGTGAGCAATATATGAGTTGAGTAGTACAAAATATAGCCTTCTCTTATACATCTCCCTACTCCATTTCTCTCCATAAAATTCAGAACTTATAATTCCCTTATTACTACCTTAGATCCTAACAAGTGAGTATCGAGCATCGATTACGTAGAAGGTAGTTTTATCCCAAAAATTAACCAAAAGTGTGTGAGTCTAGAATGACTAACTCGAGTGAAACTATCCCCATATTTTCCGGTGAGAATTATGACCCTTTGGGTCGTGAAGATGAGAACAATCTTCATTTCGAAAGATTTGCGGGAGTATATTGAAGAGGGTTTTGAAGAACAGAAGATGTAGCGGCGTTGGAGGATGCAAAAAAGAAGAAATTGAGGGAGGATCGAAAGAAGGATGCAAAGGCTCTTTTGTTTCTACTATAAGACGTAATATACGATTTATGTATATATGGGATCTTGCCAAGGAAAATTATTTTCATCAAATATCACATGTCTTGATATATAAATTTTCCTATTTGTTAAATCCATACACCGGTATCCTTTACGAACATCATCATAACCAAGAAAGATGCGAGTGAATTGATTTTGGCATATGTTTATGTGCATTGGTAGGAACGACATAAGAGAAACAAGAACAACGAAAACCTTGAGAAAGCGATAGTACTGGTTTCGTTTCCACAATTTTTCTGTGGAGACAAAAAATTATGTTGGCGCATAGGAAGCCGATTGATGAGGTACACGTTTTGTATTGAAAGCCTCTAGCCAAAAGTTATAGGGAACTTTGGCTTTAGCCATGAGATACAAACCCATCTCCACAATGTGGCGATGTTTGCGCTCCACTACACCATTTTATTGAGGAGTGTAGGGACACGTGAGTTCTTTGTTTAATGCTGACACTCTTGAGATAGTTGACAAAAACCCGACTAGTGAATTCACCCCATCTTGTTTGAATGGTTTTAACGGTGTGTATAGCAGAAATTCTACGAGACAAGAGATTTTCAATTTGAGTTTTAAAGTTAGAGAATATTTGTGTAACATTCGATTTGTGAGTCATAGGAAAGATCCATTACAAATCGAGAAAAATCATCAACAATAGACAAATAATAACGAGAACCATTTAAAGAATCAGCGGAGACGGGGCCCCAAACATCTAAATGAAGCATATCAAGTGGATGTAAATCATTAAAGGTTCTAGAATAGAAAAGATTGTTGACTAGACTTCCTAACGGACACCAATGACAACAACGATGTTTATCAAATCTACTATTTAAAGGTAAATTAACTTGTTGACACAAAACTTTGGCGGAGTGGAAGGATGACCCAAGCGAGCATGCCGGGTATCTTGACTCGTTCGTTCTCCTAGAAGTGCAACATGACTATTGGAAGACTTTGAATTGAAAGAAAGCTTGTAAAGCCCACCGAGTGCGGAAATAAGAATCTCCTTCGTCGATTGTCCTTAACACGAAAACCACAAGAGTCAAGTTCAAAGAAACAATTATTATCCTTAGAAAGCGACGAATGGATAATAGTGGTCTATGAATTTTAGGAACAAACAACATGTTACGAAGATCAAAAGAACGATTGTTGCTATGGACGAGAAGAACTACCAATGCGGGAAATATTTAACTTAGTGCCATCACCAACGGTAACTACATCATTACATTGTATTGATAAGATTCGGAGAATGAAGCCGGTCATGATCATATGATTCGTGGCACCCGAATCAAGAATATAAGGATCCGTGTGAGCGAAATATGCAGCGAAACTTTGACATTCCCGCCCACTATGGCCATGACGGAAGCATAATTGACATGTGACATCGGGATTTGGTAAAATCCCATCACCGTTGTTTACGGAGGAACCCCCGCGGTTTTGTGCACCTCTCGAACCACCACGGCCACGGGATTGACCATTACCTCTGCCATACCCATTATTGTTGTTGTTATTCCAAGATCCGTTCCGCGCCCACGATTTCCATTGCCCCTGATACGCCGATTTCCATTACCACGATTTCTCCTTTGACCATTCTGCGGTGCTTGACCACCTCCGCACGGTTTTCCACAAAATGGCGGGGAGGGACGGAGCTGCTAGCTTTTGTTGCCAACTCTGCGGCTTGTTGTGACGGAGCGAGAAAACTTACGGAGTAACATTTCTTCCTTGAGAAGTAAATCACCCAACTCGTCCAAAGTAAGGGGATTACGGCGTGGATGGCGAGTTTGTAGAGGTAAGAAACTCCTTGTATTCTTGGCCAAGACCCCCAAGAATACCCGAATAAGTACCGCATCATCAAGTGGATTACCGCGGCAAGAAGAGCATACGCAATTTGTGAAGCACTAAGAAGATAATCTGCGATTGAGGTCTCTGCGAGATTTCTTGAGATCATGAAGTTTCTCCTTTAATGTGTCGATCTAAAGAGCGGAAGTAGCACCAAACTTCTTGGCTAAAGCGCCCGAGCTACGGAGCGGTGTCACATGAATTCGAGATAGGGGGCTGAATAGCGGGGGTATGATACCTTTAATCTGACCACAAACGAGTGCATGCACGATTTCCATAGGGCATGATCCGGATTTTCTTTGCCATCGGCAAGAGTTGCGGGAGGTTCTTTGCGGATCGATGACAAACGAAGTTTGTGTGTGCGTAGAAGTGTTTTGAAGAGGGTACTCCAATTCACATAATTGTCCTTGGTTAAGAAGGTTTGACCCATGATTGCGTTAGGGTTATAGAAGACATGAAGAACATTGGAAGAGGGAGTGTGATGCATGGTGTTAGAAACACCGAGAATTAGGGGTATTCTCACCGAGTTGACATGATGGAGAAGAAATAGGGAAGTCTAAACTGCGGATCGGAAGATTAGGCGATACCATGTAGAGAGAAAACACGGCAAGCTGGAGGAAGAAAGAGAAGTATTTGGAAAAATATTTCTCTCGTATATCAAAATATAGGCAATACTTACAAATTATATACAAAATCCTAGACCAAGGATACTAGCTATACATGGACTCTCAATATTAGCCTAAACTTATGGGATTACATCAATCACGGACTAATTATTTACTCTATCCAAATATACATTGATATACATCCATATATACATAAATCGTAAATTACGTCTTATATCTACAATAAGGTGTGTCGGAGGAGTTGTTTTCAAGAATTATGAGAGCAGCAAAGGCGAAAGAAGCTTGGGAGATTCTTCAAAAGGAGTTCAAGGCGAATTGAAGGTAAAGAATGTCAACATTTAAAGTTTTAGGAGAGAGTTGAAGAATTTGAAAATGAAAAATTAGAAAGTGTTAAAAGATTATTATACAAGGATGATGAATATCATTAATCAAATGAGAGGGCTTGGTGAAGTTGTCCCAAATAGTAGAATTGTTGAAAAGATTCTTGTTAGTTTGCCTCCTAAATTTGATGGTATGGTGTCCATTATTGAAGAAACAAACGATTTTCTATGTGGACGGTTCAAGATTTGATGGGTTCGTTGAAGGCTCATGAGAAGAGGTTAGAAAGACACTCGGAAAAATGCGGTTGAGAGTGCTTTCAATCTAAGTTGAATTTTGGCTCGAAAGATGTTGAGAAAAGTGGTGAAAGTAGTGATCGAAGAACGGGGGAGTCATTTAGTGGAGGTAGATATGGTAGCGGCCAAGGTAGAAGTCGAGGTGGAGAAAGACAAAATTTTGTTCTTGGAGGAAGTTCCATGATTTCCCAAAGTTGTAACACTTGTGGGAAAAACAACCATAGTTCCGACGATTGTTGGTTCAAGGGTAAACCGAAGTGTTTTCGTTGTGAAAAATTTGGCCACATAGAGAAGGATTGTAGGATGAAAATACCGCATCAAGAAGCTAATTTCTTGGAGGAGAAAGAAGATGAAGGTAACGTGTTTTATGCTTGTAAAAGTGCAACCGAGTACAAGAATGATGTGTGGTACATGGATAGCGGTTGTAGAAATCACATGATGGGAGACAAATCAATTTTTGTGACTATGGATACTTCCATATACTCACAAGTAAAGATGGGCAATGGAGCATTGGCAAAGGCGGAAGGAAAGGGTAGATTCGTGTGCAAACGAAGAAAGGTACGAAGTTAATTCATGATGTTTTACTTGTTCCGGAGTTGGATCAAAATTTATTGAGTGTTGGGCAACTTGTGGAGCATGGATACATGGTGAATTTCAAAAATAATTGTTGCAATATTTATGATAAAAATGGTGCACAAGAATTGGTTGCTTCTATCAAGATGGAGAGAAATCGGAGTTTCCCACTTGTCTTCAAGTATGTTCAAAATGTAGCTTTAAAAGCTCACATTCTTGAAGATTCGTGGTTGTGGCATAAAAGGCTTGGGCACTTGAATTTTCATAGCCTCAAGCTACTTCAACAAAAGAACAAGGTTCAAGGCCTTCCAAAAATTGAGGAGATCCATGAAGTTTGTGAATGATGTGCTCTTGGGAAGCATCATTGACAATCTTCTCCAAAAAGAGGTGCATGGCGTGCCAAGGAAAAATTGGAGCTGATTCATACGGACGTGTGTGGTCCTATGGAGAATCCAACTCATGGCGGTAATAGGTACTTCATTCTTTTTATTGATGACTATACTCGCATGACTTGGGTTTATTTCATGAGACAAAAATCTGAGGTGTTTTATATTTTTAAGAAGTTTAAAGCTCTAGTTGAAAAACAAAGTGGTCATGTTATTAAATTCCTTAGAAGTGATAGAAGAAAAGAATATAATAACAATGAGTTTGACAAGTTTTGCGAAGATGAAGGCATTGATAGGCAGTTCACTGTTCAATATACTCCTCAACAAAACGGAGTAAGCGAAAGGAAGAATCAAACGGTGGAAGAAATGCACAAGTCTATGCTTCATGCAAAGGATTTGCCAAAGAGTTTTTGGGGTGAAGCCGTGAATACAGCTGTGTACTTGATTAATAGAAGTCCAACAAAAGCTTTGTACAACAAAACTCCATTTGAAGCTTGGAATGGGAGAAAGCCATCCTTGAGGCACTTGAAGGTGTTCGAGAGCATTTGTTATTCTCAAGTTCCAAAACAAAAGAGAAGGAATCTTGATGAAGCTAGTGAAAAATGCATCTTTATTGGGTATAATACCATGTCAAAAGGGTACAGAGTTTGGAGCTTGAAAGACAACAAAGTTCTTATTAACCGAGATGTGTTGGTTGATGAGAATGCTTCTTGGGATTGGAAGAACAAAAAGTCGAGAAGGGTGTAGCTCTTATAAATGATGATGATGAAGATCTTGAAGAAGAAAATGGTGAGGTTGAAGTTCATTCAAGTCCACCTAGCGACCCACATGTATCTTCTAGCTCTTCGGCAAGTTCAAGTTCAAGTCCAAGATCAAGTTCATCTTCTCCCAAATCAACTCCAAGAAGATTGATGTATTTGAGTGATATCTATGCAAGATGCAAATTTTGTGTCTTGGAACCTGAAAATTTTGAAGAAGCTTACAAGGAGGAAGATTGGAGAAAAGCCATGGAAGATAAGATTCAAGCCATAGAGAAGAACAAGACTTGGAAGCTAGTTAAAAAGCCAAATGACAAGGAGATCATTGGAGTGAAATGGGTGTTCAAGGTAAAGCTGAATCCGGATGGTTCTATCAACAAAAAGAAGGCAAGGTTGGTTGTTAAAGGCTATACACAACAGCCCGGAATTGGTTTCAATGAAACATTTGCATTGATGGCTCGTCTTGATACGATTAGAGCTATCATTTACATAGCAGCCCAAAAATCATGGAAGCTTTATCAATTGGATGTCAAATCTGCATTTTTGAATGGAGAATTGGAGGAAGAGATCTATGTGGAGCAACCACAAGGTTTCATACAAAAAGGCAAAGAAGAGAAGGTGTACAAGTTGAAGAAGGCATTGTACGGGTTAAAGCAAGCACATCATGCTTCAAAAGGGGTTCCAAAAGAGCAAAAGTGAACCAACTTTGTACGTGAGGACCGAAGATAACTCTATTCTTATTGTTGCTCTTTAGGTTGATGATTTGCTTCATACCGGTAACAGTGAGAAAATGATCCTTGAGTTCAAGAAGGATATGATGAAAAGATATGAGATGAATGACACGGGCTTGCTATATCATTTTCTTGGTATGGAGATTTATCAAAAAGATGGTGTGTTTCTTTGTCAAAAGAAATATGCTGAAAATATTTTGGCGAAGTTTGGGATGGATGATTGCAATCCTACGGAAACACCTCTCATTGTGAATGAGAAGTTCTTGAAAGATGATGATGCGAAGAAGGTTGATGCCTCCATTTATAGAAGTTTGGTTGGAAAGTTGTTGTATCTTACGGCTACAAGGCCGGACATAATGTTTACTGCAAGTTTGTTGTCAAGATTTATGCTTGATCCGAGTCAAATTCATTTTGGGGCAGCAAAGAGGGTGTTGAGATACATTAGAGGTACTACCAATTTTGGCATAAAGTATGAGAAGAATGCAAGTGTTAAGTTACATGGTTATTGTGATAGTGATTGGGGAGGTTGTGGTGATGATATGAAAAGTACCTCCAGCTATGCATTTTCTCTTCGTTCAAGAATGTTTTCTTGGTCATCAAAGTAGCAAAAATACGTGGCTCAATCATCTGCGGAGTATGTTTAGTCTTTGTAACTACTTCTCAAGCTTTATGGTTGCGAAGAATTTTGGAAGATGTTGGAGAGATTCAAAAGGACTCTACTACAATTTTTGTGAAAACAAATCCGCTATTGCTATGGCGAAGAATCCAATTTATCATAGTCGTACTCGTCACATTGCTATCAAACATCATTTCATTCGTGACTTTATTGAAGAAGAGTTAGATCAAGCTCAACTATTGCAAGGGTGATGAGCAAGTGGCGGATATCTTTACAAAGGCACTTCCCGAAAAGTTCCATAAATTAAGGGAGCTTCTTGGAGTTGTGGCGGCACATTAAGGGGAGTATTGAGATTAATGTGCTAATACATTGAACAATTCTTTCCCCATTCAAAAGTCTTTTAGTTTTCTGTGTGTCTTTTAGTTTTCCTTATTTATGTGCTAGTCAATGTTGGAGAATGTATCTATATTGAGTATAGAATATTCATCACTCTAGTGTAAATATGTGCTTGATGTAATGGCTAAGATGTGAGAAATATATGAGTTGAGTAATACAAAATATAACCTTCTCTTATACATCTCCTACTCCTTTTCTCTCCATAAAATTCGAACTTATAATCCCCATATTACTACCTTCCGATCCCACCCCACCCCACCGCCCTCCCCCGCCCCCACACTACACGTCCAATTTTTTTGCTCATACTAAAATTATTTTTTAACAACTTTCTGCCCCACCTGTAAGTACCCAAATGCGCTCAATGCCTCCCGGTTAAGTTTTCGGTATTTCCCGGACTTTTCGAAAGTTCGGGGGCCATTCGAAAACTTTTCCTAGCTTTCCATGGAAGGAAGGACCTGCAAGGAATTAAATTTTCAAGCGGGACCTCATTTGGAAAGAAAGGTCTAGAATTGACACCTTGCAACTTTCTAGAAGCAAGGTGATTAGGAAAACAAATAATTCCAAAAAAATGTTAAATAGAGGGGATTTCCTCATTTGCAAAGGGAGAGGAATTTACAGTGACAAAACAAACAAGAGACACCCACTACCCTCTCTCTCACTACACACAACGACACATTTTCTCTCTAGGCGGTTTTGGAGTCTCTCTCTAATCGTCTTCTAGCTCAAGCTCCCCCTCTCAAAAACGCCAATGGCGTACCTAGCTCCCTCTCTCTAAATCGACATCCATGGCGCCCTAACCCAATCCTCTCTCAAATTGCCTCTCAACCGAGAAGTCTCTCAATCGGGGCTCTTCTCTCTCTCTCTCTCTCTCTCTCTCTCTCTCTCATTTTCTCTCACTAAACGCAAAGGAGACGCAAACAGCCATTGTTGGCTCCCAAAAATCGTCCCTCAAGCTCTCCATCGTCAATGGTGTCCTCACCAACTCTCAGTCCCTAATCGTTCCTCTCCATCATCTCTATCCCAATCGACACACAGACACACAGTAGCTCGCTCATTCTCTCTAGCTCTAGACGGGGATGGCGACCTAGCCCTCACCGAGCTCGCCCTAAATCATCCTCCTCAATCCCCTTCACCATCGGTCTTCTCCCTAATCATCTTCTCCGATTTTCCACCTCCATTCCACCACTCCCTCAGTCATCCTTTCACCAAACAACAACCCAACTTCGTATCCCCTGTTCTACGCCGTTAACCACCATCACCGCTCCACCACGGTTCGGCTTTCCAACCCTTTTCAGTTCACAGATTACGATCACCACCACTACCAGCTCCGGTTCCTTTTCAGACCTTAGCGTCGTCGTCAAAGTCGTTACGAGAGACTCCTCTGTCTCCATCAAAATACGCACACACACATATTTGCAACTGCAAATGTACTCCGTCTGAGATTCGAATCTCGCTCCGAAGCCGATTAGAAGGCTCCCTATACCGACATGGTATAGAGAGTGTGGATCTACGAGGGTAACGAATCTCAATCTTTTGCTCTCTCTCTCTCTGTTTTCATTGTGTAATGAAGTTCCCATGCTTAATGTCTTTGTTAGTATATAATCGAGTATATGGGTTTTGTTATAATCTCGGTTAACATTGTAGTATGCTTGGATTCCCATGCTCAAATCCATGAGTCCGAATAGTGCTTGAGTTGTTTGTTTCGAGACTTGGTGGAACATGTTTGGTTTTGGTCTCCTAATGTTATACTTATTCTCATGATAATGCACTTCGGTGTTCATGTTAGGCGTTGTGTTTGCTTGCTTCATGTAGAGTGTGGATCCTCAATATCCACACTCATTTGAAGTGATTATGTCAATCTATGTTATACCATGCTGGGCAGTTTGTTGCTAATCATGTTTGGATATCCATGTTCAATTTTTGATTTAAAATGATGTTGATATGTTTTGGTTTAGTCACTCGAGATGAGTGTGGATCCCTCATATCCACACCCTCTTGAAGTGTTCACCATTGACAAACTTACTCTCTGAGTTCTGTTTGTGAAGTAACTTGGCCATATTGGTGCCTTGATACCTCTGCAAATCCCAGTTGATGAAGTCTCTGCAAATGGCTAAGTATGTCACGCGACATAGGCAGCCTATGTCACGCGACAACTTAAGCCGGTTGCGAGAACCTTCACTGTTCGGTGGTAATCTGATGTTAACCCCCATCATGCTATAATCGATGTACATGCAATTTAGATAGTATCTATGTACATAAAATGCCATCTTTTCATTGAAATGCCATTTTCATACATAAAGGTGCATCCTTTGCACCTAAAACCCATTTCATGCATTAAAGTCTTTTCTTCACATAAAAAGCATCCTTTGCATTCAAATTAGCATCCTTTGCATTAAAATCTATTTTTTATATTAAAGGTGCATCATTTTGCATTAAAAGTCATTTCTCTTGCTTTCAAAATAACATCTTTATGCATCATTTGCACCTAAAACGCTATTTTTCCCATAAAAATGCATCCTTTGCACAAAATCATTTTTTAAACCATAAAGGTCACTTCTTTAAATCAAAAGCATCCTTTGCAACCTAAAATGTCATCTTTTCACTAAAATGTCATTTTTGCATGCATTCCCCATGCCCCCATTAGCAACCTTGGAACGGACCGGTGTAAACATCCTATCTTTACATCGTTTCTTCCATAGAAGGTTTCATAATCTCTTTAGAAAGGAACAACCTTGAACCCGATATCTCCGATTATCGCTTAAGGCAGTATGAAGCATCTATATGAGCTCGACCGTCTAAAAGTGTAGGATTGATGGGCTAAGGACATTCCCTTCCTAAAGAACCTCATCTTTGACTATAAAGGGAGTCACTCTCTCGATCATGCAAGTCCCGAGGTTAAAAATGTAATGATCACAAGTCCAAGATAAGGACGGGATCATAATCTGAATACATAAAATTCCAAGGAATCGGCGACAACCAATAAATGGTTTGTACCTCCGGAAGACAACTTGGGATATTTCCCCCCATTTTTAAACACATGCACACAAGAAAGCACACAAGCAAGCACGATTAATGAAATCTTGGGAGACTTGCTCCGGCAAGGCACCTTGGGTGAACGACGATCCGTTCTTCCCAAGGGGTAACTTAACCTCCGAACCCATAAAAACCTTTTTTTCAAAGTTTTGAGGAAATCAAAATGGCGTGGCGACTCCGTTTTTAAATTAAACCGGATGTCTTCAAACTCGCGTGAATCCACAATTTGGACACACATTCACACCCCCCAACTAGCCCCCATCCCTACCTACCCACCCGTTTCCACTATTCTACCCTATCCTAACCCTAACCCCTACCTCACCTCTCCTCACCACCTACCCTACCCCTATCCCTCCATCCACCTACCCTACCTAATGTATTTTGTGTTTTTATCAGAAAATGTTATTCTTAGATTTACCAAACACATGAAATTTTTTATAGAAAAGATTTTCCTTAGATTTACCAAACAACTAAATGTCATTTTCGAAAAACATTTTCATTTTCCGAAACCATTTTACGGAAAACATTTTCCCCCAAACAAACGGAGCCTAAGGTCTAACATATATGCTGTCCCTCATCTAGCTGAGTTTCTCTCGTTTATTTTAATTGTATTTTTTTCCTATTCTTTTGAGCTGCCAAAACAGGAGTTTATGAAAAACTAAATGGTTAACCAGAAGAAAAACTACCGAAGACTCTACCCTGGCAAAAAATGATCTCAAAACAGAAACGAAACAAATGAGAAAAGTAACTGAAAGCAGCAAACAGAACAAAAAAGAATTAAGATTGATGTTTGCCTAGTTTTAGTAGAATAGCAGGGAAAAGCTATGTAGATTCTTCAGTTTGTTCATTTCTTTGATTGTTGACCTGATTGAATCCTCTAGTATTTTGAAGTAATATTGACAACCTCAGCATTTTTGATGCCATAAAACATAGCATGGGGATACATTTTTTTTTAATCTCTGTTGAAGGTATTGTTTTGATATTATAATCGTCTTACTCTTACGTGTCTTGACATCACATAAATTGCAGTGTCAAAGGGACAATCGAGAGGTACAAGAAGGCGTGTTCGGATCCTCCCAACAGTGGGTCTGTTTCTGAAGCCAATGCTCAGGTACCATTTCCTTTTGATTTCTTGAAGCAAATTAATGAAATATAAATGCATGTTTCTTTTATTCAGCAATACATGTTACTTTTATGAAATCATTTTTTAGAAATTGTAGTAACTTAATATAGTAGTAGAAAATTAGTATTTGAAATAGCAGCAAAAACCCTGCTTAATGTTTTACAAAGAGACCGTGAAATGCTAAGAGCTTAGCATTGATTCAGCTTCAATTTACATTCCTTTACTTACCTCAGAGTTAAAATTGGAGAACGAGAAAGAAAATGAATATTCATTTTGGGACGGAGGGATTAGTAGAAAATTAGATTCATGTATGAAATATGTGAAAGTTTCGTGTAGCTAGGAAACTTTAATCACCCAACAGACAACGGATGTGAGTACGAGATGTGTCTCACAGCTGTCCACACATCCACGAGACAATGCGGCGGAATAAAACAAATTAAAAACAATAACTCAAGAATTATTTACGCTTACTGATCTAGGAGATCAGCAAACTAGGCTTACGCCCAAAAACTTTTCACTATAAAAACTTTTGTTGCTTACAAAAACAAATAAGTGAAAAACTAAAATACTAAAATACTAAACGAGTTCTAATCACCTTCTACGACAAGAACAATTCCCCTTTCCCAAGTAGGACCTATTCTAGTCAGAAGTAAAACAAAGAACCCAATGAAAAACTAGATGTGAGTTACGGATGTGAGGCACAACCTTCACTCACAACCTAAAACAACTATGTTGAAAACTGTGAAGAATATGTATTTCTCTCTCAGAATTTTCGTCTCTTCTCTTGTGCTGAATGCCTTGTATTTATATGCACCATGGAGAAGATCTTCACGTAATCAATATCTTCCTTTGTGAGATCTCAAAACCAATAAGGAAACATAAACACACTCACAAAGAAATAGAATATTAGTAGGTTAGTCCTAATATAAAACTATGTACATAAATAAAAAATATTTACTCTATTTACAATATCCTAGTCAAAGTAGGACAATAATAAATCTTCCATGAAAGTCAAAAAATCTTCTTACCATTCTAGAAGTATTTCGAAATAAGGAAACTACAATATGTTCCCAAAAAGCTCACGCTTTCAATCTCCCCCTATTTTGGACTTTCTGGTCAAAATCAAAGATTTATAGAAATCACATTTTGTAACCACAGAATAAACATAACTCACCCTGAATGGATGTGTGTCCAGATGTGTTTACACATCCACACATAAAAACTGCATAGACCAAGTTAGAACAAACACCAGCAGTTCATTAAAATGCAAAAGCAAAAATATTCAGCAGCAACCTAATTAAAGTTATTACAACCCATTGTTTAAAAACTAAAATTTAAAGCAGAAATTAAAATTGTCTTAAAACCATCAAAGCATCAAAACAAACAAAACTTCAAATCTTCTCCCCCTTAATCAAAGTTCCCAGTTCCTCCAGCTAGCAGCAGCAACAGCATCATCCCAAACTTTGTTTCCAGCGGCGACGAGTTCGAGTCTTTCTCCCCTTTTTTGAGCGAAAGATTAGCATGCCATTTGAGGAGTCTATCCTTAAGGGCTTTGAGATTGTTGGCATGAGCAATGGAGGCTTGAAGTTGATCGGTTAAGGCGGGGAGAATGAGATTTTCCTAAAAATGAAATCTCCCAAAATTGATATTCCTTTTAATGCCCAACCTATAAAGAAGGTCGGCTTGCACCCTAGTGGCGAGGTCTTGTTATTTGAGGGGCAAATATTGGCAACGAGAATAGTATGGAGAAAACAATAAAGAGAGGAGAGAGAACCACTTTCCAAATCTTTTGGCTTTACGAGGCCAAGAGGTCACTTTGCCATGGGTGATAGCGAGACACTAGATCTTCATCGAAACCACACAAAGCTGATCCAAGTATCATCCAACCCAAGAAAATCATTGATCACGAGATGGGGAAAAGGGGACAAACTTTCCTCTAACATAGACGAGTGTAGGGAGATGAGTATCTATCTAGCCCTTTAGTCAAGTTGGCATAAAATTCATAAATCATCTTTGGATAGAATGGGAGAGGGTGATCCACATTTAAAAACAAGCCTCTCTCTTCAATAAATTTATCCATACCTAATTTAAAAGGTTTCTCTATCTCTTGTCATTTCAACAATGAAGGCCTTATTAGAGATCGAGGCCAAACCTATCGAAGGCATCCTTTGATAAAAACTTCTTAGAAAAGGGTTTAAATGCGGGAGTAATGGAAAGAGTTGTAGAAATACCCTTATCGGCCTTCTTAGGAGTGGATGTACGCTGGATGTGTGCACATCTACGAGGCACATCCTTTGCGGGAGATGGCACTTTGGCAATTCTACCTCTGTCTCATCACCGAGAAAGAGGCATCTTTTTCTTGATCCTCCTTTTCTTGTTCAAGCTCATCCTTTCCCAGCTTGAAATTGGCATCTGAGGCAGTGTCATCACTATCATAACTGGACTCAGAATCACCAGTTTCTTCATCAATTGGCTCTAGGTCTGTAGCAGCCACCTTTTTCTTACCTTTCAATTCCATTAAGATTTTGGCCAAAGGCTCCTCATCACTAAACACAGAGGTATCATCAACGAAGGAGTAGCCTCGGGAAAGAGTGTCAACTACAGAAGTAGGAGAAGGGATAATGGGATCAACAGGTTCAATGGGAGAAGTTGGATCAGATCAACAGGATCAATAGGCTCAGCAGGAGAAATTGCTTTAGAAGGTGTAATAACAGGGGCAACAACTGAAGGAGAAGGTTTTGAGGGTTGAGCCCTAGTTCTAACAAGAGGAGCAACTTTTCAAGAGTAATGGCAGTAGAGGGCTTACCACGGGTTTCTTGATTCTTAGCCTTGTCGGCTTCGACGGCTTCCTAACCTGTGCGATCGACGTAGGTGCGTTGGGGAAGCTGGAATCGCGGCATGGCCCAAGGGTTTTGCGGGGATAGCTTCCTATTCTTGGTTGAAGGGGTTTCAACGAGAGGGTAGAACGAGAGGCTACAACCGATGGTTGTAAAACCGGAGAGGTTGGAGGATTAGGGTTTCGAAGCTATTGGAATAGACGAGAGGCTCCAATGTAGGTGATTTGGCGGGAGAAGCTTCCATTGAAGAGCTTGACGAGGATGATGGGGGAGGAATATCGGCAAGGAATTTGGAGATTACGGGATTGGCGGCAATGGGAGCTTCGGTAATGGCCACGGAAAGGGGTTCGATATCAAGAACGTCTTCCTCACGAATGTTAGAGAGATCGGCCATTTAAACTACGGAAGGGAGTTAGGTTGAACGAGTGCAAGAGGAATTAATTGCAATGTGTGTGTGATTGTGTGCAAAAAGGTGGAAGAACAAGGGGTTGACAAAGGGTTTAAGGGGAAGTGACGGATGTGAGCCTAATAAATACTCACAACTCCCCTTTCCAATTTAAACAAGAATCCTTTTCCTAAAAGGTCTCACACATCCTAAATACCTTAGAAGTCCTCCAAAGGCTAGAACCCTTTGAGATTACAACACACAACCACCTTCAAAGAAATAGGGGATTTAAAATAAACATGATTTTGATAGATTTTATTAAAACAAAAATAATTCAGCCATATCTTTTTCAAATCAGAATCCCATTCGAATTTTTCCAACCTTTTCAAACAAGGATTGATACACACCTTTTTCTTTCATGAGAGATATTGAAGATCAAAAACCTATAAAATCAAAGAATAAATTAAGAATGAAAATAAATTAACTAGCATATTTACAAAGTTCCTATATGACCTAAAAAATGCAGTATGCCTAGCATGATGCAAACACACAGGTGATGGAAAAATCTCAGCTTATGGATGTGGTATAGGATGTGAGTCACATTTGGAGACACATTTAGATCACAAAAAGTCAATGAGCAATAATCCAATCTGCACAGCCTCTAGGATGCATCCACCAATTTTTTGTTGTGGATTTTTACATTGTGAGTAGCTTTCACTTTTCTTTGATTCCAAAGATAGCCCTTTTCCCAATGATCTTGTCAAGTTTGATTTCAAGATTTCTTATGAGAATCACTTGATCACAATGGTATGGCTTCATACTAAGGGTGAAGCAGTTGTTTTTCACATATATTATTTTTTCTTTTATAGCACCCACTATGAGATACCTATGAAGGTTATATCAAGTCATCAAGATGACATGAACAGGAAGTGCTCACAATTAAGTGATCAAAAACAATGTCAAGATGAAGACTCACAAGTGACCACCTTGAGAAATTTTGTGCTAATGCATGATATATATATATATATATATATATATATATATATATATATATATATATATATATATATATATATATATATATATATATATATATATATATATATATATATATATATATATATATATATATATATATATATATATATATATATATATATATATATATATATATATATATATATATATATATATATATATATATATATTTTATTTATTTATTTTTTCCGAGTTAATCTAATATACGAGATGTGTTAGAGGATGTGAGACACATTTGTGCTCACAATCTTAGATATCACACAAACCAAGAGACTTCCTCAAGGAGAAAAATCTCTCCAAATCTAATGTCTTTGTAAATATATCGGCCAATTGATTTTCGGTCCCAACAAATTCCGGACACACATTTTTTTGTTCTACAAGATCCCTAATGAAATGATGTCTAATATCAATGTACTTTGTTCTAGAATGTTGGACGGGATTTTTAGATATGTCCAAGGCACTTTTGTTATCACAAGCGAGTCAAAATTTTGCTATTTAATCCATAATCTTTCAACATTTGATTCATCCAGAAAGCGGTTGTGTGCGGCAACTCCCAAGGGCAACATACTCGGCCTCGGCGGTGGATAAAGTCACACAATTACGCTTCCTACTATATCAAGACACAAGAGTTATTTCCTAGGTAGAAACATCCGCTTTGTGGTACTCTTTCTATCATCACTGTTTCGGCCCAATCGGAATACGTATAACCAATCAAATTGGTGTTTGTTTCTTTAGAGTAATGCAGCCCTAGGTTCACAGTCCCACTCACATATCTAATGATTCTTTTCAAGGCTTTAAGATGGGACACCTTTGGGTTGGCTTGGTATCTTGCACAGAGACACACACTATACATAATATCAGGTCTACTTGCAGTGAGGTAAAGCAAACTTCTTATCATGCTTCTGTACAGGGTTTGATCAACACTCTCACCATCTGAATCATGACTTAGCTTTTGGGAAGATCCCATTGGTGTTCTTTGATGTGAAGAGTGTTCAAGTTCAAACTTTTTCACAAGATTCTTGGCATACTTAGACTGTGAGGTGAACATGCCATCTTTGAATTGTTTAATCTGTAGGCCTAAGAAAAAGTTCAACTCACCTACCATACTCATCTCAAATGTGGAAGTCATGCTATCCACAAATTCAGCAAGCATAGGGTCAGAGTTTGACCCAAACACAATATCATCCACATAGATTTGTGCCACAAGAATCTCCTTTTTACTTTTCCTCACAAACAATGTTTTGTCAACCTCACCTCTCTTGAATCCTAGGTGAAGCAAATGGTTAGTCAATCTACCATACCAAGCTCTAGGGGCTTGCTTTAGCCCATACAGAGCTTTCTTCAGCTTATACACATGGTTAGGATACTTGGAGTCCATAAAGCCTTTAGGTTGTTCAACATAGGCTTCCTCATTCAATATCCCATTTAGAAATGCACTCTTAACATCCATTTGATGAAGAGTAATCTTGAGGTAACAAGCAATGGCTAACAGAAGCCTAATGGACTCAATCCTTGCAACAGGAGCAAATGTCTCCTCAAAATAAATTCCCTCAATTTGAGTGTAACCTTGAGCAACTAACTTGACTTTATTTCTAGTGATCACACCTTGCTCATCGGTTTTGTTCTTGAAAATCCATTTGGTTCCTATGACATTCCATGAGAGGGTCTAGGAACAAGAGTCCCAAACCTCATTATTTTCAAATTGAAGCAACTCATCTTGCATAGCAAGAATCCAGGTCGACATCTTTCAATGCTTCATTAATGTTCTTAGGTTCAATCTTAGAAATAAAACGGCAAAAACTTATGCGGGAGTATCTTTGAGGGGCAACTCCACAAACCGGCCATCTTTCTATAATCAACTTTGTCCTTTTGTCTAGTTCTCACTTGAGCATGCACATCTCCCACAACTTGTGAAGTGGGATGGTTTTGGATTTTAGAAGGAATATCCTTTGATCTATCCACACACCCATCCACATTATCTTACGAAGCATCATCTTTGATCGGATTCGAGAGGAAGCTGTCTCGGTTTCGGGATTTTTAGTGGATGTGGGAGCGGATGTGGGTTCGGATGTGGATGCGAGATGTGTCCACATCCTTGGTTACATCCTTATCAGGTTCAACATGTTTTTCAACCTTTGGAAGTTTACGTTGGTTTTTCGGCACCTATTTACTGTATCTTTCCGAGTCCAGTAAGCAACTGAAACATCATCCTCGGCAGTCTTGAGGTTAAGATCAAGTGAGTCATCAAAAATAACATTAGCGAGATTCCATAATGGTCTTAGTTTTGAGATTAAAAACTTCTGTAAGCTTTACTATTAGTGGAATAGCCCATGAAATTGCTTTGTCACTCTTTGAATCAAATTTGGACAAGTATTCTCTATCATTGAGAATGTAACGGATGCATCGAACACATGAAAGTACTTCCTTTGTGGGTTTCTTTCCAAGAAGGATTTGATATGGGTGACGGTACTACCAATCCTAAGGAACACTCTATTGCCAATGTGACAAGCGTGTTCAAAGCCTCTGCCTTGAAATTTCTTGGACAAGTTTTAGAACTTAACATGATCCTAGCCATTTCTTGCAAAATTCTATTCTTTCTTTTAGCAATTTCATTCTGTTTGTGGTGTGATTGGAGCGAGAAAATTCATGTGTGATTCCTTAGAATTGCAAAAAGCGGTAAACATTTGATTCTTATATTCGGTGCTATGTAATTGAGGACCTAATCCTCACGGCCTTAAGACCATAAAGATTTCTAACCCTTTTGCACCAATTCTTGAATTCACCAATGATTTCAGATTTCTCTCTTAAGAACATTACCCCGAGTGTACCTAGAATAATCATCAACACACACAAAGGCATACTTTTTCCTACCAAAGCTTTCTACTTCAATAGGTCCCATTAAAATCGGTGTGAATCGGCTCCAAACATCTAGATGTGGAGCCTTTGTTGGACCTTTTTATGTGATGCTTTTGTTTGCTTTCCCTTTTGACATGAACCACGGACATCGGGGTTCTTAAAGTTCGGCTTAGGGAGGGTCTTTAACGGCTTCAAACCTTTAAAGTTCTTCCCGAGTTCTACGGCTAGCATGCCTATTATTTTTGGTGCCTGAGTTGACATCATTAGCTTTTGAGCTTATGCAAGAGAGATTGTCACCAAATTGGTAACAATTGTCGGCGAGACCTAGGACCGGTAAACACACATTTTATTATCCTTATCAAACACTTCACACAAGTGCTTATCAAACTTCACATAAAGGTCATCATCACACGGTTAGTGATGCTTATTAGGTTGGCTTTCAAGCCTTCCACATAGTACACATTGTGCAATTTTGGGAGACCCTTGACATCTAGGGTTCCTTTCCCAGCAATTTTCCTTGAGCACCTCCACCAAAATTTACTTTCCCCCCACTAATCACTTCATAGTCAAGGAGAATTTGCTTGGTTTCCAGTCATGTGCCTAGAAGCACCCCACTTATCAAAATACCAAGAGCCGGAGACGGTACTCTTGAGGGAAGAGTAAACAATATTGCGAGGTGACAATTGGTTTTTCGGCCACCCATTTTGCTTTACATCTTTCTTTTTTGGGTTGCGAGAGGTCTCGGTTTATCGGGATGTGTGTTCGGATGTGCATACATCTTCTCACACATCTGAGGCTGATTGAAGTAACCAGACTTTTTGTCAGCCTTGAGTTTGTAACAGAAGGGCCTAATGTGACCAGGAGCAAGACAATAGTGGCAGATGTAGTGCCTCTTCCTTGGTCTTTTCTCACTCAAAAGGAATTTTTCTCTAAAAATTGGTTTTTCCACACCTTTTGAAGTAGAAGCCTCACATCCCTCCTTTACAAAATTACCTTTTTCAAAGCCCAAACCAGTTTTGTTAAGCTGACCTATAGAAATAGCTTCATCACGTTTCATTTTACTTTTGTTTAACTTGGTAAATGTACTCGCAGCTTTCTCACATTCATTTTTGAATTTTTCAAGCTCAACTTCTCTTTTGGTTACAAGGACTTCAAGTTTGGCAATGGTATCTTTTTGAACATCATTTTCCTTTGAAAGTATAGCTTTTTCATCTTCACAAGTAGCCAATTTATCAGAATGAGATCTATTTACCTTAACAAGTACCTCAATCTTGTCCAATCTTTTCATCCAATCTGTATGCAACTCCTTGTATGTTGCAAAAAGTTCCTCATAGGGGATGTCCCTATCTTCATCTTCAGAATCTCCTTTTACTGTGAAACAGTTCAGCATTAGTTCAGATGTGACACCAGATGTGTTCACATCTGAGACCACATCCAAGAATGTTTCAGGAACTCCTTCTTCTATATCTGCACAGAAGGCATTAAACACAGAATGGCAATTGATAATAGACATGTTAGCCACTTCATCTTCATCCTCACTGTCACTAAGGGTAGCGGTTAAGCTCATTTCCCTTCTTTTTGAGTGTGTTAGCACACTCATTGGCATAATGACGAAAGCTACGACATGCCCTACATTGAGCAGGACTCGGAGGATTTGTTATTTTCAAAGCTTGGTTTCTGAATCCATTATCGGTGCTAGGTTTTGGCTTTTCGAAGCGGGAGTAGGTCTGTTAGGAAATTTACTTATCCTTTTATTTTCGGTATGGGCGAATTTCTTTGAAATAAAAGCCATATCCTCCCTCTTCTTCAAGATTTGACTTGTCAATCTCAGAGGATAATTCCACAAGTTCTCTTGGTAATGCAGCAGCACTTTTGAGAGCAAGACTGTGAGATTTGTTATTTTTCTGAGCTTCAAGGTTTAGCTCAAACACAGTCAAGATACCTACAATTTTATCTAGACCTACATTATTGGTGTCATTAGTTTCCTCAATCACAACCACTTTTATGTTGAACCTCTCAGGTAAGGTCCTTAAAATCTTACTCACAAGTCTTGCATTGGAGATTGATTCTCCTAGACTTGTGCACTCATTTGAAATCTCATGAATCTTAGCGGCATATGACCTGATGTCCTCAGTTTCTTCCATTCGAAGTAACTCAAACCTATCCATTAAAATTCTAAGCCTAGTAGCTTTTACACTTGGTGCACCCTCACATTGTGTTTGCAGGATATCCCAAGCAGCTTTGACTACACTCTCATTAGTGATAACCTTGTACATATTCCCAGAAACATGGTTGGAAATAGCACCCATTGCTTTTGAATTATAATTAGTAGCCTGAATTTCTTCAAGAGTCCATTGCTCTTCAGGTTTTCTTTCGAAAATAGACTCACCAACACCAGACGCAGGCTTCTTCTCCACAGTTGGAGGTTGCCATGCAACAAGGATACACATCCAAGCCCTTTCATCAATACTTTTGATGTAATTACATATCTTAGACTTCCAAAGAGAATAGTTCGTGCCATCCAAGACAGGAGGCCTGTTTTGGTGATTTTGGCATTCCAAAATGACTACACTTTCTGGATCAACACTCAGTAATATATCGAGAGTTGGCTCTGATACCAATTGAAAGTTTCGTGTAGCTAGGAAACTTTAATCACCCAACAGACAATGGATGTGAGTACAGATGTGTCTCACAACTGTCCACACATCCACAGACAATGCAACGGAATAAAACAAATTAAAAACAATAACTCAAGAATTATTTACGCTTACTGATCTAGGAGATCAGCAAACTAGGCTTACGCCCAAAAACTTTTCTCTATAAAAACTTTTGTTGCTTACAAAAACAAATAAGTGAAAAACTAAAATACTAAAATACTAAACGAGTTCTAATCACCTTCTACGACAAGAACAATTCCCTTTCCCATGTAGGACCTATTCTAGTCGAGAAGTAAAACAAGAACCCAATGAAAAACTAGATGTGAGTTATGGATGTGAGGCCTGACCTTCACTTTCACAACCTAAAAACAACTATGTTGAAAGCTGTGAAGAATATGTATTTCTCTCTCGGAATTTTCGTCTCTTCTCTTGTCTTTGAATGCCTTGTATTTATATGCGTCATGGAGAAAATCTTCACGTCAATCAACATCTTCCTTTTTGTGAGATCTCAAAACCTATAAAGGAAACATAAACACACTCACAAAGAAATAGAATATTAGTAGAGTTAGTCCTAATATAAAACTATGTACACATAAATAAAAGATATTTACTATATTTACAATATCCTAGTCAAAGTAGGACAATAATAAATCTTCCATGAAATTCACAAAATCTTCTTACCATTATTATAGAAGTATTTCGAAATAAGGAAACTACAATATGTTCCCAAAAGCTCCGGGCTTTCAATATGTAACAAGCTTGAGCAATGCTTAATTTCTCTTAAACATAGATTGTCATAAAAGATTAGCTTGGAGAAAGAATTTCTATGTTACGGAAATACTTAGGTTTTTCGGTTCGATATAAACACATGAAAACGTTTGTAAACCAAATCTTCTCCTCTGTCCCAAATATTCTTTTAAATGGTTAAAGAACATTAAACTATTTCCTTGTGAACTAAACTAGAAATACGACTCCACATATATCAATTTGGATTCTCTAAATATTGTCAAATCTCAATTTCACCTAAAATGAATATTGAAATTTGCTAGGATTTAGGTCCCCGAGCACAATTGCTAGATTGATAAAGATGAAAGCTCCAAAAATAACACAACTTAAGAACGAAACAAAATTGAAAAGCAGAGATGAAGCATGACAAATTTTACGTGGTTCACCGACTTGGCTACATGAACTCCTCCAACAATACCCCCATAAGTGCGAGCATCATGAACTCCTCCAATGATACCCCCGTAAGTGTGAGCATCATGATATGCCGAAGGAGATGTAGCGGAAAGACCGCCTTCTGTTTCAGAATCGCATTTTTCCCGAAGAATAAGAGCTTCTTTTAGGTTTTGGGTTTTATAAATTCGGGATTAAAATATTTAGGATTTGGCATGCGAGCGGTAGAGGAACGTAAAGTTGAGGAGCTGATGAAGCTTGAATTTGTCTAACGCTTTTCCCGGCGAGATTTAAGAGCTTCGCTATCCAAAGCGGAGGCTGTCATAGACCCATTTTGAATGGCCCAGAAGCCTCCGAAGCTGCCGCTCAATACGCGGTAGCTAAGTGATTCCCTCTCTAATCTAGCGAGGAGAGAACTCTTGAGCATCCGCAGAAGACTATGCTCCTCACATGAGGAGGCGGAGCGAACCCGGTAGTAACTACTTCAATATCATGTGGCAAACCAAT